>JAQIUQ010001554.1:0-65000 GCA_030378365.1 Hybognathus amarus
AAAAAAAAATGACAGGGGTACCCGTCTTTTTTCTGGGATTTATGCCATTATAAATATCTCTCATATATCTCAGCTCTGGGAAGGGTCTAGAGCCTCCAATTTTTGCACTCAGGTCTAAGTCTCATGGCCCTCTATCAGAATCCAGAGTTTCAAGAAGATCAGAGAAAGTCAAAATTTTGCCCCCCCAAAAAATGACAGGGGTACCCCTGTCTTTTTTTCTGGGATTTATGCCATTATAAATATCTCAATATCTCAGCTCTGGAAGGGTCTAGAGCCTCCATTTTTGCACTCAGGTCTAAGTATCATGGCCCTCTATCAGAATCCAGAGTTTCAAGAAGATCAGAGAAAGTCAAAATTTTGACCCCAAAAAAAAAATTACAGGGGTACCCCTGTCCTTTTTTCTGGGATTTATGCCATTATAAATATCTCAATATCTCAGCTCTGGGAAGGGTCTAGAGCCTCCATTTTTGCACTCATGTCTAAGCCTCATGGCCCTCTATCAGAATCCAGAGTTTCAAGAAGATCAGAGAAAGTCAAAATTTTTGACTTGAAAATGCAAGGGGCACCCCTGTCTTCTTTGGGGATTTATGCCATTATAAATATCTCAATATGAGCTCTGGAAGGGTCTAGAGCCTCCATTTTTGCAGTCTTGTCTAGCCCTCATGGCCCTCTATCAGAATCCAGAGTTTCAAGAATATCAATAGAAAGTCAAAATTTTAATGAAAAAAAAAAATATGAACAGGGGTACCCCTGTCTTTTTTTCTGGGATTTATGCCATTATAAATATCTCAATATCTCAGCTCTGGAAGGGTCTAGAGCCTCCATTTTTGCACTCAGGTCTAAGTATCATGGCCCTCTATCAGAATCCAGAGTTTCAAGAAGATCAGAGAAAGTCAAAATTTTGACCCCCCCCCAAAAAAAATGACAGGGGTACCCCTGTCTTTTTTCTGGATTTATGCCATTATAAATATCTCAATATCTCAGCTCTGGAAGGGTCTAGAGCCTCCATTTTTGCACTCATGTCTAAGCCTCATGGCCCTCTATCAGAATCCAGAGTTTCAAGAAGATCAGAGAAAGTCAAAATTTTGACCCCCCCAAAAAATGACAGGGGTACCCCTGTCTTTTTTTCTGGGATTTATGCCATTATAAATATCTCAATATCTCAGCTCTGGAAGGGTCTAGAGCCTCCATTTTTGCACTCATGTCTAAGCCTCATGGCCCTCTATCAGAATCCAGAGTTTCAAGAAGATCAGAGAAAGTCAAAATTTTGACCCCCCCCAAAAAAATGACAGGGGTACCCCTGTCTTTTTTCTGGATTTATGCCATTATAAATATCTCAATATCTCAGCTCTGGAAGGGTCTAGAGCCTCCATTTTTGCACTCAGGTCTAAGTATCATGGCCCTCTAGCTCTGGAAGGGTCTAGAGCCTCCATTTTTGCACTCAGGTCTAAGCCTCATGGCCCTCTATCAGAATCCAGAGTTTCAAGAAGATCAGAGAAAGTCAAAATTTCGACCCCCCCAAAAAAAATGACAGGGGTACCCCTGTCTTTTTTTCTGGGATTTATGCCATTATAAATATCTCAATATCTCAGCTCTGGAAGGGTCTAGAGCCTCCATTTTTGCACTCATGTCTAAGCCTCATGGCCCTCTATCAGAATCCAGAGTTTCAAGAAGATCAGAGAAAGTCAAAATTTTGACCCCCCCAAAAAAATGACAGGGGTACCCCTGTCTTTTTTTTTCTGGGATTTATGCCATTATAAATATCTCAATATCTCAGCTCTGGAAGGGTCTAGAGCCTCCATTTTTGCACTCAGGTCTAAGTATCATGGCCCTCTATCAGAATCCAGAGTTTCAAGAAGATCAGAGAAAGTCAAAATTTTGACCCAAAAAAAAAAAATGACAGGGGTACCCCTGTCTTTTTTTCTGGGATTTATGCCATTATAAATATCTCAATATCTCAGCTCTGGAAGGGTCTAGAGCCTCCATTTTTGCACTCAGGTCTAAGTATCATGGCCCTCTATCAGAATCCAGAGTTTCAAGAAGATCAGAGAAAGTCAAAATTTCTACTTGAAAAAAACTCACAGGGGTACCCCTGTCTTTTTTTCTGGATTTATGCCATTATAAATATCTCAATACCTCAGCTCTCTGGAAGGGTCTAGAGCCTCCATTTTTGCACTCATGTCAAGCCTCATGGCCCTCTATCAAAATCCAGAGTTTCAAGAAGATCAGAGAAAGTCAAAATTTTTACTCCCCCCAAAAAAAATGACAGGGGTACCCCTGTCTTTTTTTCTGGGATT
The DNA here is from genome assembly GCA_030378365.1 of Hybognathus amarus. Lineage (NCBI taxonomy): Eukaryota > Metazoa > Chordata > Actinopteri > Cypriniformes > Leuciscidae > Hybognathus > Hybognathus amarus. Next base: position 2,298 of record JAQIUQ010001554.1, read on the forward strand.
TATGCCATTATAAATATCTCAATATCTCAGCTCTGGAAGGGTCTAGAGCCTCCATTTTTGCACTCAGGTCTAAGCCTCATGGCCCTCTATCAGAATCCAGAGTTTCAAGAAGATCAGAGAAAGTCAAAATTTTGACCTCCCCCAAAAATGACAGGGGTACCCCTGTCCTTTTTTCTGGATTTATGCCATTATAAATATCTCAATATCTCAGCTCTGGAAGGGTCTAGAGCCTCCATTTTTTGCACTCAGGTCTAAGTCTCATGGCCCTCTATCAGAATCCAGAGTTTCAAGAAGATCAGAGAAAGTCAAAATTTTGACCCCCCCCCCCCCAAAAAAATGACAGGGGTACCCCTGTCTTTTTTTCTGGGATTTATGCCATTATAAATATCTCAATATCTCAGCTCTGGAAGGGTCTAGAGCCTCCATTTTTGCACTCAGGTCTAAGTCTCATGGCCCTCTATCAGAATCCAGAGTTTCAAGAAGATCAGAGAAAGTCAAAATTTTGACCCCCCAAAAAAAAAATGACAGGGGTACCCCTGTCTTTTTTTCTGGGATTTATGCCATTATAAATATCTCAATATCTCAGCTCTGGAAGGGTCTAGAGCCTCCATTTTTGCACTCATGTCTAAGCCTCATGGCCCTCTATCAGAATCCAGAGTTTCAAGAAGATCAGAGAAAGTCAAAATTTTGACCCCCCCCAAAAAAATGACAGGGGTACCCCTGTCTTTTTTTTCTGGGATTTATGCCATTATAAATATCTCAATATCTCAGCTTGGAAAGGTCTAGAGCCTCCATTTTTGCACTCAGGTCTAAGTATCATGACCCTCTATCAGAATCCAGAGTTTCAAGAAGATCAGAGAAAGTCAAAATTTTGACCCAAAAAATAAAAATGAGAGGGTACCCCTGTCTTTTTTTCTGGGATTTATGCCATTATAAATATCTCAATATCTCAGCTCTGGAAGGGTCTAGAGCCTCCATTTATGCACTCAGGTCTAAGCACCATGGCCCTCTATCAGAATCCAGAGTTTCAAAGAGATCCAAAAAGTCAAAATTTTGACCCCCCCCCCCAAAAAAATGACAGGGGTACCCCTGTCCTTTTTTCTGGGATTTATGCCATTATAAATATCTCAATATCTCAGCTCTGGAAGGGTCTAGAGCCTCCATTTTTGCACTCATGTCTAAGCCTCATGGCCCTCTATCAGAATCCAGAGTTTCAAGAAGATCAGAGAAAGTCAAAATTTTGACCCCCCAAAAAAAATGACAGGGGTACCCTGTCTTTTTTCTGGGATTTATGCCATTATAAATATCTCAATATCTCAGCTCTGGAAGGGTCTAGAGCCTCCATTTTTGCACTCAGGTCTAAAGAAAATCATGGCCCTCTATCAGAATCCAGAGTTTCAAGAAGATCAGAGAAAGTCAAAAATTTCGACCCCCCCCCCCCCAAAACAACTGACAGGGGTACCCCTGTCCTTTTGTCTGGGATTTATGCCATTATAAATATCTCTATATCTCAGCTCTGGAAGGGTAGAGTTTCAAGAAGATCAGAGAAAGTCAAAATTTTGACCCCCCAAAAAAAAATGACAGGGGTACCCCTGTCTTTTTTCTGGGATTTATGCCATTATAAATATCTCAATATCTCAGCTCTGGAAGGGTCTAGAGCCTCCATTTTTGCACTCAGGTCTAAGTATCATGGCCCTCTATCAGAATCCAGAGTTTCAAGAAGATCAGAGAAAGTCAAAATTTTGACCCCCCCCAAAAAATGACAGGGGTACCCCTGTCTTTTTTTCTGGGATTTATGCCATTATAAATATCTCAATATCTCAGCTCTGGAAGGGTCTAGAGCCTCCATTTTTGCACTCAGGTCTAAGTATCATGGCCCTCTATCAGAATCCAGAGTTTCAAGAAGATCAGAGAAAGTCAAAAATTTCTACCCACCAAAAAAAAAAACTGACAGGGGTACCCCTGTCTTTTTTTCTGGATTTATGCCATTATAAATATCTCAATATCTCAGCTCTGGAAAGGGTCTAGAGCCTCCATTTTTGCACTCAGGTCTAAGTCCCATGGCCCTCTATCAGAATCCAGAGTTTCAAGAAGATCAGAGAAAGTCAAAATTTTGACCCCCCCCCCCAAAAAAAAATGACAGGGGTACCCCTGTCCTTTTTTCTGGGATTTATGCCATTATAAATATCTCAATATCTCAGCTCTGGAAGGGTCTAGAGCCTCCATTTTTGCACTCAGGTCTAAGTATCATGGCCCTCTATCAGAATCCAGAGTTTCAAGAAGATCAGAGAAAGTCAAAATTTTGACCCCCCCCCCCCCCAAAAAAAATGACAGGGGTACCCCTGTCTTTTTTTCTGGATTTATGCCATTATAAATATCTCAATATCTCAGCTCTGGAAGGGTCTAGAGCCTCCATTTTTGCACTCAGGTCTAAGTATCATGGCCCTCTATCAGAATCCAGAGTTTCAAGAAGATCAGAGAAAGTCAAATTTTTGACCCAAAAAAAAAATGACAGGGGTACCCCTGTCTTTTTTTCTGGGATTTATGCCATTATAAATATCTCAATATCTCAGCTCTGGAAGGGTCTAGAGCCTCCATTTTTGCACTCAGGTCTAAGTCTCATGGCCCTCTATCAGAATCCAGAGTTTCAAGAAGATCAGAGAAAGTCAAAATTTTGACCCCCCAAAAAAAAATGACAGGGGTACCCCTGTCTTTTTTTTCTGGGATTTATGCCATTATAAATATCTCAATATCTCAGCTCTGGAAGGGTCTAGAGCCTCCATTTTTGCACTCAGGTCTAAGTATCATGGCCCTCTATCAGAATCCAGAGTTTCAAGAAGATCAGAGAAAGTCAAACTTCACCCCCAAAAAAATGACAGGGGTACCCCTGTCCTTTTTTCTGGGATTTATGCCATTATAAATATCTCAATATCTCAGCTCTGGAAGGGTCTAGAGCCTCCATTTTTGCACTCAGGTCTAAGTCTCATGGCCCTCTATCAGAATCCAGAGTTTCAAGAAGATCAGAGAAAGTCAAAATTTTGACCCCCAAAAAAAAAAATGACAGGGGTACCCCTGTCTTTTTTTCTGGATTTATGCCATTATAAATATCTCAATATCTCAGCTCTGGAAGGGTCTAGAGCCTCCATTTTTGCACTCAGGTCCACTCAGGTCTAAGTATCATGGCCCTCTATCAGAATCCAGAGTTTCAAGAAGATCAGAGAAAGTCAAAATTTTGACCCAAAAAAAAAAAAAAATGACAGGGGTACCCCTGTCTTTTTTTCTGGGATTTATGCCATTATAAATATCTCAATATCTCAGCTCTGGAAGGGTCTAGAGCCTCCATTTTTGCACTCAGGTCTAAGTATCATGGCCCTCTATCAGAATCCAGAGTTTCAAGAAGATCAGAGAAAGTCAAAATTTTGACCCCCCCCAAAAAAAATGACAGGGGTACCCCTGTCTTTTTTCTGGGATTTATGCCATTATAAATATCTCAATATCTCAGCTCTGGAAGGGTCTAGAGCCTCCATTTTTGCACTCAGGTCTAAGTATCATGGCCCTCTATCAGAATCCAGAGTTTCAAGAAGATCAGAGAAAGTCAAAATTTTGACCCCAAAAAAAAATGACAGGGGTACCCCTGTCCTTTTTTCTGGGATTTATGCCATTATAAATATCTCAATATCTCAGCTCTGGAAGGGTCTAGAGCCTCCATTTTTGCACTCATGTCTAAGCCTCATGGCCCTCTATCAGAATCCAGAGTTTCAAGAAGATCAGAGAAAGTCAAAATTTTGACCCCCCCAAAAAAAAATGACAGGGGTACCCCTGTCTTTTTTTCTGGGATTTATGCCATTATAAATATCTCAATATCTCAGCTCTGGAAGGGTCTAGAGCCTCCAGTTTCTGCACTTGAGGTCTAAGTATCATGGCCCTCTATCAGAATCCAGAGTTTCAAGAAGATCAGAGAAAGTAAAAATTTTGACCCAAAAAAAAAAAAAATGACAGGGGTACCCCTGTCTTTTTTTTCTGGGATTGATATAGGGCCATGGGACTTATCTGAGTGCAAAAATGGAGGCTCTAGACCCTTCCAGAGCTGAGATATTTAGATATTTATAATGGCATACAGAGCTGAGATATTGAGATATTTACAATGGCATAAATGCTACGTGAGATCTCAATATCTCAGCTCTGGAAGGGTCTTAGAGCCTCCATTTTTGCACTCAGATCTAAGTCCCATGGCCCTCTATCAGAATCCAGAGTTTCAAGAAAATCAAAATTCTAACCCGAAAAAAAAAACGACAAGGGGTACCCCTGTACGTTTTTTTTTCGGGTCAAAATTTTGATTTTCTTGAAACTCTGGATTCTGATAGAGGGCCATGGGACTTAGATCTGAGTGCAAAAATGGAGGCTCTAGACCCTTCCAGAGCTGAGATATTTAGATATTTATAATGGCATACAGAGCTGAGATATTGAGATATTTACAATGGCATAAATGCTACGTGAAATCTCAATATCTCAGCTCTGGAAGGGTCTAGAGCCTCCATTTTTGCACTTAGATCTAAGTCACATGGCCTCTATCAGAATCCAGAGTTTCAAGAAAATCAAAACTTTGACCCGAAAAAAAAATCGAAGGGGTACCACTGTCGTTTTTTTTTTTCGGGTCAAAATTTTGATTTTCTTGAAACTCTGGATTCTGATAGAGGGCCATGGGACTTAGATCTGAGTGCAAAAATGGAGGCTCTAGACCCTTCCAGAGCTGAGATATTTAGATATTTATAATGGCATACAGAGCTGAGATATTGAGATATTTACAATGGCATAAATGCTACGTGAAATCTCAATATCTCAGCTCTGGAAGGGTCTAGAGCCTCCATTTTTGCACTCAGATCTAAGTCACATGGCCCTCTATCAGAATCCAGAGTTTCAAGAAAATCAAACTTTCACCCGAAAAAAAAACGTAAGGGGTACCACTGTCGTTTTTTTTTTCGGGTCAAAATTTTGATTTTCTTGAAACTCTGGATTCTGATAGAGGGCCATGGGACTTAGATCTGAGTGCAAAAATGGAGGCTCTAGACCCTTCCAGAGCTGAGATATTTAGATATTTATAATGGCATACAGAGCTGAGATATTGAGATATTTACAATGGCATAAATGCTACGTGAAATTCTCAATATCTCAGCTCTGGAAGGGTCTAGAGCCTCCATTTTTGCACTCAGATCTAAGTCACATGGCCCTCTATCAGAATCCAGAGTTTCAAGAAAATCAAAATTTCCACCCGAAAAAAAATCGAAGGGGTACCACTGTCGTTTTTTTTTCGGGTCAAAATTTTGATTTTCTTGAAACTCTGGATTCTGATAGAGGGCCATGGGACTTAGATCTGAGTGCAAAAATGGAGGCTCTAGACCCTTCCAGAGCTGAGATATTTAGATATTTATAATGGCATACAGAGCTGAGTATATTGAGATATCTACAATGGCATAAATGCTACGTGAAATCTCAATATCTCAGCTCTGGAAGGGTCTAGAGCCTCCATTTTTGCACTCAGATCTAAGTCACATGGCCCTCTATCAGAATCCAGAAGTTTCAAGAAAATCAAAATTCCACCCGAAAAAAAAACGTAAGGGGTACCACTGTCGTTTTTTTTTGGGTTAAAATTTTGATTTTCTTGAAACTCTGGATTCTGATAGAGGGCCATGGGACTTAGATCTGAGTGCAAAATGGAGGCTCTAGACCCTTCCAGAGCTGAGATATTGAGATATCTCACAATGAGCATATAGTGACATATGTAGATATCTCAATACTCAGCTCTGAATGCCACGTATAAATCTCAACATCTCAGCTCTGGAAAGGGTCTAGAGCCTCCATTTCTGCACTCAGATCTAAGTCACATGGCCCTCTATCAGAATCCCAGAGTTTCAAGAAAATCAAAATTCCGACCCGAAAAAAAAACGACAGTGGTACCCCTGTACGTTTTTTTTTGGGTCAAAATTTTGATTTTCTTGAAACTCTGGATTCTGTATAGAGGGCCATGGGACTTAGATCTGAGTGCAAAAATGGAGGCTCTAGACCCTTCCAGAGCTGAGATATTTAGATATTTATAATGGCATACAGAGCTGAGATATTGAAATATTTACAATGGCATAAATGCTACGTGAGATCTCAATATCTCAGCTCTGGAAGGGTCTAGAGCCTCCATTTTTGCACTCTAGATCTAAGTCCCATGGCCCTCTATCAGAATCCAGAGTTTCAAGAAAATCAAAATTTTGACCCGAAAAAACAACAGTGTACCACGTGTTGTTTTTTTTCGGGTCAAAAATTTTCACTTTCTTCAAACTTGGATTCCTAGAGGGCCATGGGACTTAGATCTGAGTGCAAAATGGAGGCTCTGAGACCCTTCCAGAGCTGAGATATTTAGATATTTATAATGGCATACAGAGCTGAGATATTGAGATATTTACAATGGCATAAATGCTACGTGAAATCTCAATATTTCTCAGCTCTGGAAGGGTCTAGAGCCTCCATTTTTGCACTCAGATCTAAGTCCCATGGCCCTCTATCAGAATCCAGAGTTTCAAGAAAATCAAAATTTTGACCCGAAAAACGTAAGGGGTACCACTGTCGTTTTTTTTTTTGGGTCAAAATTTTGATTTTCTTGAAACTCTGGATTCTGATAGAGGGCCATGGGACTTAGATCTGAGTGCAAAAATGGAGGCTCAGACCTTCCAGAGCTGAGATATTGAGATTTCATGTAGCATTTATGCCATTGTAAATATCTCGATATCTCAGCTCTTGTATGCCATTATAAATATCTAATATCTCAGCTCTGGAAGGGTCTAGAGCCTCCATTTTTGCACTCAGATCTAAGTCCCATTGCCCTCTATCAGAATCCAGAGTTTCAAGAAAATCAAAATTTTGACCCGAAAAAAAACGTAAGGGGTACCACTGTCGCTTTTTTTTCGGGTCAAAATTTTGATTTTCTGAAACTCTGGATTCTGATAGAGGGCCATGGGACTTAGATCTGAGTGCAAAAATGGAGGCTCTAGACCCTTCCAGAGCTGAGATATTGAGATCTTTATATAGCATTTATGCCATTGTAAATATCTCAGATATTCTCAATGGCTCTGTATGCCATTATAAATATCTCAAATATCTCAGCTCTGGAAGGGTCTAGAGCCTCCATTTTTGCACTCAGATCTAAGTCACATGGCCCTCTATCAGAATCCAGAGTTTCAAGAAAATCAAAATTTCTGACCCGAAAAAAAAAAAACGTAAGGGGTACCACTGTCGGTTTTTTTTCGGGTCAAAATTTTGATTTTCTTGAAACTCTGGATTCTGATAGAGGGCCATGGGACTTAGATCTGAGTGCAAAAATGGAGGCTCTAGACCCTTCCATAGCTGAGATATTGAGATCTCATTGCATTTATGCCATTGTAAATATCTCAATATCTCAGCTCTGTATGCCATTATAAATATCTAAATATCTCAGCTCTGGAAGGGTCTAGAGCCTCCATTTTTGCACTCAGATCTAAGTCCCATGGCCCTCTATCAGAATCCGAGAGTTTCAAGAAAATCAAAATTTCTGACTCGAAAAAAAACGACAGGTGGTACCCCTTACGTTTTTTTTTCGGGTCAAAATTTTGATTTTCTTGAAACTCTGGATTCTGATAGAGGGCCATGGGACTTAGATCTGAGTGCAAAAATGGAGGCTCTAGACCCTTCCAGAACTGAGATATTTAGATATTTATAATGGCATACAGAGCTGAGATATTGAAATATTTACAATGGCATAAATGCTACGTGAGATCTCAATATCTCAGCTCTGGAAGGGTCTAGAGCCTCCATTTTTGCACTCAGATCTAAGTCACATGGCCCTCTATCAGAATCCAGAGTTTCAAGAAAATCAAAATTTTGACCCGAAAAAAAAAACGTAAGGGGTACCACTGTTGTTTTTTTTTCGGGTCAAAATTTTGATTTTCTTGAAACTCTGGATTCTGATAGAGGGCCATGGGACTTAGATCTGAGTGCAAAAATGGAGGCTCTAGACCCTTCCAGAGCTGAGATATTTAGATATTTATAATGGCATATAGCTGAGATATTGAGATATTTACAATGGCATAAATGCTACGTGAAATCTCAATATCTCAGCTCTGGAAGGGTCTAGAGCCTCCATTTTTGCACTCAGATCTAAGTCACATGGCCCTCTATCAGAATCCAGAGTTTCAAGAAAATCAAAATTTCTGACCTCGAAAAAAAAACGTAAGGGGTACCACTGTCGTTTTTTTTTTCGGGTCAAAATTTTGATTTTCTTGAAACTCTGGATTCTGATAGAGGGCCATGTGACTTAGATCTGAGTGCAAAAATGGAGGCTCTAGACCCTTCCAGAGCTGAGATATTGAGATATTTATAATGGCATACAGAGCTGAGATATTGAGATATTTACAATGGCATAAATGCTACGTGAGATTCTCAATATCTCAGCTCTGGAAGGGTCTAGAGCCTCCATTTTTGCACTTAGATTAAGTCCCATGGCCCTCTATCAGAATCCAGAGTTTCAAGAAAATCAAAACTTTGACCCGAAAAAAAAACAACAGTGGTACCCCTTACGTTTTTTTTTCGGGTCAAAATTTTGATTTTCTTGAAACTCTGGATTCTGATAGAGGGCCATGTGACTTAGATCTGAGTGCAAAAATGGAGGCTCTAGACCTTCCAGAGCTGAGATATTGAGATTTCACGTAGCATTTATGCCATTGTAAATATCTCAATATCTCAGCTCTGTATGCCATTATAAATATCTAAATATCTCAGCTCTGGAAGGGTCTAGAGCCTCCATTTTTGCACTCAGGGTAAGTCCCATTGCCCTCTATCAGAATCCAGAGTTTCAAGAAGATTGGAGAAACTTATTTTTTCGCACAAAAAAAAAACATAAGGGGTACCACTGTCGTTTTTTTTCGGGTCAAAATTTTGATTTTCTTGAAACTCTGGATTCTGATAGAGGGCCATGGGACTTAGACCTGAGTGCAAAAAATGGAGGCTCTAGCACCTTCAGAGCTGAGATATTGAGATCTCATGTAGCATTTATGCCATTGTAAATATCTCAATATCTCAGCTCTGTATGCCATTATAAATATCTAAATATCTCAGCTCTGGAAGGGTCTAGAGCCTCCATTTTTGCACTCAGGTCTAAGTCCCATGGCCCTCTATCAGAATCCAGAGTTTCAAGAAGATTGGAGAAACGTATTTTTTCAAAAAAAAAAAAAAAACATAAGGGGTACAACTGTCGTTTTTTTTTCGGGTCAAAATTTTGATTTTCTTGAAACTCTGGATTCTGATAGAGGGCCATGGGACTTAGACCTGAGTGCAAAAAATGGAGGCTCTACACCTTCAGAGCTGAGATATTGAGATCTCACGTAGCATTTATGCCATTGTAAATATCTCAATATCTCAGCTCTGTATGCCATTATAAATATCTAAATATCTCAGCTCTGGAAGGGTCTAGAGCCTCCATTTTTGCACTCAGGTCTAAGTCCCATGGCCCTCTATCAGAATCCAGAGTTTCAAGAAGATTGGAGAAACTTATTTTTTCAAAAAAAAAAAAAAACATAAGGGGTACCACTGTCGTTTTTTTTTTTTTGGGTCAAAATTTTGATTTTCTTGAAACTCTGGATTCTGATAGAGGGCCATGGGACTTAGATCTGAGTGCAAAATGGAGGCTCTGCACCTTCCAGAGCTGAGATATTGAGATCTCACTAAGCATTTATGCCATTGTAAATATCTCAATATCTCAGCTCTGTATGCCATTATAAATATCTCAATATCTCAGCTCTGGAAGGGTCTAGAGCCTCCATTTTTGCACTCAGGTCTAAGTCCCATGGCCCTCCATCAGAATCCAGAGTTTCAAGAAGACTCTAGGCAGTTTTTTGTGTTCATTTCTATTTGCTGTCTCTGTGCAGGCTCTTTATTGTATAACAGTGAAAAGCCCAAGAACCCCTTTATTTTAAGGCTTAATGTCCCGTAGATCAGTCCGTTGCAGTACGAATGAAAGCTGTATAACATGTGAAGTGCAGTCAATTTCGGGTGCTGTTTTAACGAGTGTTCTCACCATAGACTGTGGTTCTCACCATTACGCGTGTGATTTGATGTGTTTTAACAAGTTTTATAGAGATTGTTTCTTATTCAAAAGTGTTGTTTTGCAACTTCATATTGCAGAGCATGAAGCATATTTCAGTGTTCGTCCATCTGTGCAAGATAATTGAACCCTTTAAGCATGTGCGATATGTTTCAGATACTAGCCTATGTGGCAAGTGTAAACACATTAATCGGATATGGGTCACAATTTAAAGAACTTGTAAACAGACAGTTAAAAAATCGGATATAGGCAACAAATCAGAATTGACCTGCAGTGTAAACAAGGCCTATATCTCAGTTTTGAAGGGTCTAGAGCCTCCATTTTTGCACTCAGGTCTAAGTCTCATGGCCCTCTACCAAAAAATTTAATTAGCCCATGATGTAATCACCCTGACCTCTAGCCATCCTTGGTGTATATGACATTCTTCTCTCAGACGAAAACAATTAGAGTTATATTAAACAATGTCCTGGCCCTACCAAGCATTATATTGGCTGTAAATGGTTGTTTCTGTTTTGAAAGTCCATAAAAGTGCATCTATCCATGATACAAGTGCATCTATCCATGATACAAGTGCATCTATCCATGATACAAGTGCATCTATCCATAAAAAAATATAGATTAATATAAAATATTTAAAATATTCATATTAAAGTTGCACTTCAGATTTAAGTCAAATCCATATGTTCTTTTGGCCAGAAGTTATTTTACTTTATAAAGTTTTAAAAATTGATATTTTTCTTACATCTCCATCTTCCTCATTCCTCCACATAAAGTCAACATCTGAGATATTTTCATCAGCTATATGTTCAAGCACTTCAGAACTGTATATTCTGCACATGAAAAAGTTTCAAAAATGTATCGGTACTGTGATATATATATATATATATATATATATATATATATATATATATATATATATATATATATATATATATATATATATATATATTATAAAAGAAATTTCAATCAGCATCACTGAAAATATGACTTCAGTAACAGGCTTTCAAACCTACTGTCCATTCACTGATTTAAAACGTGCAACTCTACAGTCGATTTTTAACTTTAATTAATAAGTTCAATCTTTCTATTATACATACAAACTATAAAACACTGGCAAAAATATATACAAAATGTAAATACACCTTAGAAAATGTTGCTTGCTTCTGTGTTTGGAGTGAAGTGCTGCCATGCTTCTCTTCAATGTAGAGTTTTTTTTTATATAATTACTACATGCAGAGCTTTACTGGCATTTGATTGGATGACAAACGTCCAATCTCATGGACTGCAGGCTTTAAACTAGGTGAAATGCTCCAGAAGTTAAAAAGGGGGGCTGACATGTGATGTCCATTGTAATGGACACAGAGTCTGAATGGGTTAAACAGTACATTTGCGTGTGGGTGGTTTGATATAAGGCCCATCTCATTTGAATATACAGCAGCGCCTGTGCTCATTGAGTAGGGACCTTTTGTCTTTTTAACATTCAGCAGCATGGGTATTACAGACAAACAGTATAAACCAGAGATTGAAGATATGAAACCATGACAACAGCAGCTGGGAGCAACTTGACCCACGTGCTTCACAAAACGCCATTAATGAATTGAAAATTCAGATGGACTTACAAAAGCCATTCAGTCAAATAATTAGGAAAACTTACAAACTTTTTGGATTTATTTCTTAAACACGTCTCCATATGGTCTTAATGAAGAGTTTGATATTAAACCATTCTTATAAATATCTTTTTTTCATATAAATGTGTCTCCTAATCATTTTGGGTTTGTTTGTATTGTATGGAATTGTTTTTTCCATTTGAATTTTCCTTCAATCACTGCGTTTACATGCAGCCAATAACCCGTTCAAAACCGGTATATTAGCAATAAGCCGGTTCGCGAACGGCCATGTAAACACCGGCAAAAACCTGAAATGCTCATATCCCGGATTTTAAAAACCAGGATATTATGCCTGGGGTACCCCTTTTCAAACCCGAATTTTTGCTCACGTAAACGCGTATCGGCATATCCCCATCGTATAAAAAAAATCTTCATCAGTCTCACAACATACGTGCTCCAAATACTCATAACACCACCAAATACAGAAACGCGTTGCAAATGTTCACAACACAACCAAATACAGAAACGCGCTGCAAGTAACACGGTCCACAATGGAAATGTTTCGGGCAACCAAATAAGTGACGAACCCGACTGGGACGTGCTCATAGCATACATAAACGTTTATTGACGTGAAGTGAAAGCCTATATTTTTTATAAATAAACTATACTATTAAAATAATATTGTATATATAAATAATGTTATAATATTATCATTTTTTATAGTTCTTCTATACTCCTTGCTTACAGCTCAAAATTCTACTTTATTTTATATAATTTCTTTTAACTCCCCCCCCCACACAAAACACATAGGTTCAATTTATTATGACATACAACTTGTATACAATATACAACATGTATTAACAATATGCTCAATGTCATCAGAATATAAATGAGAAAAGAACAATGACCTGAAAACTAAACTAAAATTAAAAAAAGATAGAGAATAAGAACATGAAGGCAATATATTAATCTATACATCAGTTACACAAAACAAATTGTTTCATTTTATGTTTAAATTTCCATAAAGAAAAGTTTCAGAAGAAATGTTAGGTAATGTATGGTCCAAAGTTTTAAAGTTGAGACATTGACATACAGATACAACGGATATATAAAACGCATATTTTAACAGTTTTTATTCGTGCATTTTTCTGTTTGCATGTGTTTTTTTTCATTTGCATGCATCCTCTTTAGCTTGCAACACGTTGAGCACTCTCGGCCACCGTAGGAAATAAGCTTCTGACGGGTCCTACAAAAACTAAGCTGACAAATGCTAATTTACGGCCCAAAGTGGCAAAACAGGTGGTGACGTGGGTGACGTACAAAATATAATTAAAATGCTTTTTATAGAAAACTGTTATGAGTACAATCGTCATCTCATGAGTGTACACCTTTCAGATGACTCTTCACAAAAACATGTGTACAACTTTTTTAAATTGAACCAAACTACTAAATGCACCTTAAACAAATTATGATTAAAATGATTAAAATAAATAACAATTAAAATGACCAACATGAATAGCAATGATTAATAGTATCAATTTAATCAGCTTATTAAATATCGTAAATGTATTGGTCACTGCTGGTTCATAATAATGCATTAACTAATGTTAACAAATTGAATCGTATTGTAAAGTTTTACCCAAATAATTTATTAAATTGATCCTAATTTAGAAAACAGCACAGCTTTCTGTATTTTGGAATTTCCTTGTCAAATCTGATTTGAAAGTGAACTAAGATGAATGAAACGTTTGAAAAACATTATTTCCTGATTAACAAGAACGAGGAACTTGCAGCATGCTATCTTGTTCCCATGAAGCAAGAGAAAGATATGATGGCAAAAAAATGGTGCTGTTTAAATTATCATTATCAAAGCTGTCAAAACTAAAATAGTGCAAATAGCATCCTGCATGGTTCTTAGCATTCTTTAAAGTTAGGTTTCCTTTTATCTAATGCTGGCCTGTTAACAGCTTCATAGCGTGCATAGTTTTTATGTCACAAACAAGGATGACTCTTGAGTGATTTAGTTACAGCTTACTGGTGCATTCTGGTCCTGATAGCCTAAAGGGCACATACTTCATTTGTTAGCTAACCCTCGGCATGCTAGCACCAGCAGGTATTACAAGGACATGTGATTGGGATTGAACCTGAACAGCAATAATGTGTTTTCTTTTGTTCTCTGTTTTTTGTTTTCTTTTCTCCACAAATGTGTTGTTGTGATTTCAATGTAAGATACAAGCCTACCCACAATTCCACAAAAGCTTTACATTGTCTATTCATTCCATTCTCTTTTAGGTGAAAGAGAAAAACCTGAAAGGCCAGGAGCTATGAAGTGCCTAGCAGACATTTCCAACACCTCTGGCTTCTAAGCTTCAGAGTCAGAGCAGGTCATTACATTTAGGAAACTCTAGAGTGTTTTTACTACACCACAAGGGCACTGTAGAAGGGCCCGAGACATTAAAGTTGGTGGAATTACAGGGCGTGCGAGTGTATGCGTCTTCGTGTTTTATGAGGCCATTTTGGAGCTTATTAGAGCCTTGGTTTTGTGTTTCTTCCCATGAGAACAAGGTCTTTCCCTTAAACACTAATATGTAAACTGTGGCGTTGTCAGTATGAATGGTAAGCATTTCTTTGCGCTGTTTATTAAAACATGCCAACATATTGAATTAGAGCTAACCCACTGAAACATTTGCTAATAATCTGCCTATCAGCATACATGCACCCACATACACACTGTTTCTCGACATTTACTGCAAACTTGGCTTCTCACCTTTCCTTTTAGTGAATAAAACCAGGCGTGTACATATCAAACCTGAGTGTGTGTGTGTGTGTGTGGGGGGGGGGGGGGTTTGTTTATGTGACTTATGAGGACACAAGTTTGTATAATGACATGTGTATTACACTGGTATTACAACTTATTGGTGGTTTATGAGGACATAAAGAAAATGTCATATATATACATATATATACATATATATATATATATATATATATATATATATATATATATATATATATATATATATATATATATATATATATATATATATACATATACATATACATATACATATACATATACATATACATACATATATACATATACATATATATATATATATATATATATATATATATATATATATATATATATATATATATATATATATATATACATATACATATACACATATACATATATATATATATATATATATATATATACATATATATATATATATATATATATATATATATATATATACATATATATGTAAAAAAAAACACTCCTATTTTATTGTAGTTCTGGTGTCAACACACACACATGGAGGAGACCTGACATTTTAATTTGTGGCTATTACTCATTTAATAATATCAGCAATGACAGATGTGTGTATAAGGTAGTGTTGGGCCTCATAGTCTTGTGATTATTAATAGAAAGTGTGCTGACAGGATGGTCTCTGCTGTAAGCATTGTGTTTGCAGGTGCTTTAAAAGGAACACTCCACTGTTTTTTTGAAATTGGGGTTATTCACTGTCTCCCCTACATTTAGATAGGTGGGCAAATGCATTTTTTTCTCAGTGCATGTATTGTCTTAGTCTGGTAGCGCCGCGCTAGCTTAGCTTAGCATTATGTTGCCAGGTAGCATGTTGTGAGTAAAAGTGATAAATTAATAAAAATAATAAAAAATAATTACTTCTTGTGGCCTGCTTATTCGCAACGAGTACAAATAGCAATGCAGATTAAGACTAGGTGAAATCCTAGGCAGAGATTGATTTGGAACTATATGGGAGGGGGAGCACAGGCGAAGCTGCTACTTAACATGGGCACAGAGATATCCAACCCGATCTTACGACCAAATCGTATCGAATTCGACGAATGATTAAAAATTCGTAACAATTCATATGACCTTACTTGTACCAATTAGTACGATTTTGCTAAATCGTACATATTTTACGAATTGGCCAATTCGTATGAAATTCGTACAAATGACCTACCCCTGACCCCGCCCTAAACCTACCCATCACGTGGGTTTAGACAAATCGCACAAATGGTCGTACAAATTAGTACGAATTAGACACTTTTTAATCATTCGTCGATTTTGTGATCGAATTGGTCGTGAGATAGCGTAGGAGATATCACGCAACACCTGAAATAGAGCTTGACACAAAGAACTGGCGAAAGTAATGATTATGCATGAAACATTTGAATTGTTGATAAAGTTGCTAAATTGATAAAGTTGACGAGTGCAGACTCGCCACTACATATGAAGTGTGCACGTCCCGTGCCTCAGTGTCCATATATTGCCCACTATTTTCTATTGCTTCTTATTTATTAATCCAGGCAAATTTGTTAATGAAACATTGATTAAAATGAAGATACAATTTATTCAAAACGAAATAAACTTTAAAGAAAGGCTTTCTACTAAACAAAACTTAAAGCTGCAGTCCATAGCTTTCTTTGGGTTAAAAAAATACCCAAAATACATATTTGAGAAAATACATAAACAGCCAGTGTCCAAAACTATCTGCTTGTCTTAGTTCGATTTAAAGCGGTAAGCTTGTAATGATGTTTTTAATTGGTAGTGGTGGATTTCCGCGGAGATTCGGGCATGTCTTTGCGTCATTACGTGACATCTGTACACATAAAGAAGGAGTCTCGGCTAGTAGGCTATGTTGCGTGTGAGGATGTTGGAGGTGGAGATTTATAGCCTTTTCTCACTGCACTTGATATAATTAAACTTATCAATTTGATGGCAGATCCAGAAAGGTTCAAATGACAATCACCAGTGACATCTGGAGATTCATCCGTTGTAAAATGCAAAAGACTTAATTTGGACTTCGGAGTGGCTACAGAAAAAAATAGACTGGACACATGCGAAAACAAGGATACATATCGAAAGGACATTACATGTCACACAATGCTTGCTTACATTGTTAAAATTAACAAATTGAGAACAAAGTAATTTGCACAGTTTTGCATGATATGATAATTTATAAGCGGCTGTTATACGTAATCAGTGCAATTTACTGCAATATCAGAAGAAGAACAAAAGTGTATGTGTCTTACTAGTTCAAATCAAGTTTTCCAGTTAAAATTATTATGTTAGTCATACTTCCAATTTTCCAAAAAGAATAATCTGTGATTCTGAGTGCCAGGATCACAGTAATTGACAGCTGCACTCTCTCCTCAAACACTGTGTTCATCCATGCTGTGCCATGTTTAGGGTGTTGAAGTCATAGACATAATTCATACTTTGCATGTGACGTCTTAAGTACTGGCTGGCGGGCAAGAATGTTATTCTGTAGCAATGAAACCCAGTAAACTAATAAAGGATCTTGCCAGGACATCACTAGTTTTAATATGCAAAAGTTGGTGTTTTGTCATCTGTACGTGATTTGATTTGATATGATATGGGAAGATGAATATATTGAGAATGAACGACACTTTACTGTAGCACTGCGTCTACTCTGCATCTGCTTATTATTTACTTACAGTACTTTGCAGAGGTGAGACCAAGTCATTATTTTGCAAGTCACAAGTAAGTCTTGAGTCTTTGCATTCAAGTCTCAAGTCAAGTCCCGAGTCAAGACAGACAAGTCCAAGTCAAGTCCCAGAGTCAAGACAGACAAGTCCAAGTCAAGTTGCAAGTCCTCCGAGTTTAAGTTTCAAGTCTTAAACAAGTCATTAGTGCTTTTTGCACAAATTACTGCCTCAGTGTTAATTACTAGCTTATAGTAAATGAAATGTATACTAAATTATATTAGAAAGGCTAATATAGTGGATTGGTTGGTTGTCTTGGTTGAATGTAAAGAGTGGCAATGCAGATTTAAAAAAAAGAAAAATAAAAGCAACTGGTCATTGGGAAAATTAATCATGATTTTCTACACATTAAGTTTAAAATATTGAGTCCCTGGTTAAATTATTTTGTTAATTATTTTGTCAAGCGTCACGTGACACTTTTTGGGGCTACGTGCCTGTCATTTACAAAATGTAACGTAAGTCCATCCATTTCTCCCAAAAGACATGAAAGTGAGTGGCTGGTGAACAGGGAGAAGACTTTATAGCTACCTATAGGCTAAAATGTGTGTTTGTTGTGGGGGAAATATAATGTCTTAAAATTACATTTGAAAGGTTTATTATTTCAGGTTACTTAGACATCAGTGTTTTTTTTTCTCAAATTATAAATGGTTTGCTAGTACTTGTTTATTTAAATGCCTGAAAAAGAAAAAGAGAAAACATTATTTGGTTGAAAACTGTCTGAACGTGTGATAATAAATGACAACTGACACACGCTGCTGAATGCACTCGATCACACGCTCTCTGGCTCAGTGCCAAATGTGTGAAAGCAGCGTTTATCAGCGCTGTGATCATGCGTCAATGATACAGTGCTATACTACAGTCAGTGATTATTACAACTCTGATCTGTGGTTTTAGAAGGTAGGTCAAGTCTTTCCAAGGCACAGGGCTCAAGTCCGAGTCAAGTCGTGAGTCATTGTTGTCAAAGTCTAAGTTCGAGTCCCAAGTCATCTTTGAATATGTCAAGTCTGAGTCGCAAGTCATCAAATTTGGGACTCGAGTCCAAGTCAAGTCCAAGTCATGTGACTTGAGTCCACAATCCTGGTACTTTGCATACTATCGTACACTTATTACTATACTACATTACAGCAGATTGCTAACAGAATTATACACATTTCGCTGTTCTTGTCTGTTGTCTGTGTCCAGTGGCATAACTTTTGCCAAGCGTGTCATAGGTTCTGGGTTCTAATCCACACTCTTATAGTTTTATTTTTTTTTTTTTTCTCTTTTTCATTCTGTTTATTAGTGGTTGTATATCAAGCAGGGACACGTTTGTGTGCATTTTACTTTGTGATTTCACCGGAACAAATATAGAGTGTCCGCAACGGATTAAAGCCCCTGTGAAGACTGTGTGCGTCGCAGCACTGGCCACAAGAGAACACTGTATCCGCGCCACTGATCGCAGTCAATGAGCATTTTGGTCACTTGGATTAAAAAACATTTCAACGCTAGATCGCGTCTTATTTAACAAACAAACGAAATGAATGCTCTGCTAGTTAACTAGAGATATTTTATCATCCGTGCCGCGAGATGTTTCAAAAGTGGTGGGGACAATATCAACCCTGGCTAAAAGTCCCACCCGCAAATTACGCCTATCCTGATTTGCACTTGGCTTTCGTTATCAGCATCCACCTCCTTCCTTTAATAAAAGCCAGGGCAGTGATTGACCTAAAATAGTAATGTGTTTAGATTGGAATTGTAAAAAAAAAATACTTTTTTTTTTGGGATAGTATTTGTAATGTGCATTAAGCTCACAATGTGGTCTGAAGAGAAAACATGATTATGATTTTTGTTTATTCAATCTTGATAGATAAAAATGCTCAGTGCTGAGAAGTGAGTGGTGGTTTCTTTCCTCTAAACATGAAGTTATTTTCCTTGAAGGGACAGTAGGCTTAACTTATCAGATTTGTCCCTCACTGATCTCATCAGAAAATGTTTATTAC
Source organism: Hybognathus amarus (assembly GCA_030378365.1). Classification (NCBI taxonomy): domain Eukaryota; kingdom Metazoa; phylum Chordata; class Actinopteri; order Cypriniformes; family Leuciscidae; genus Hybognathus; species Hybognathus amarus. The sequence goes on from JAQIUQ010001554.1 coordinate 21,545, forward strand.
AGGAAAAGTAAACAGCTTCTGTGTGGATCTTTCAACGCAGTCTCATCCCAATTCGTCATATAACTGACGTTTTGGGACAATTCGTCAATATACGACTTTTTAGGGCCCCCTCAAACGTCGGTAGATGACGTTATGGGATCCTGAACTCTACCCCAGACCTAAACCTAACCCTAAACCCAACTCGTCACCTAACTGACGTTAAAGGTACAGCGTCAGTTGTATGACGACCCGGGATCGTCATCTACCGACGTTTAAGGGGGCCCTAAAACGTCGTATATTGACGAATGGTCAAAATAGTCCCAAACGTCAGTTATATGACGAATTGGGATGAGAATGTGTTGGATCTTTAGCTTGAGTTTTTAATGTGCTACAGGACTACCAGGTTAAAATTGAGGGACAGAGCACACACTTTGAGCAATTTCTTATACATACAGATACACACATATGACGACAGAAATCAAGCAAAAGAAAAGTGCCACAAGTATTCACTTAACAGGATAGCAAGATCTTAAAAATAAGACCAAAACAGAACGGTGTTTCACACAAAACGCACATACGTAGCTGCTGAATGTCAAGGTTGACTAAGGACAGAGAAGCAGAATGCTATCAGATTTTAATGCCGATGTGTCTCTTCTTTTGATATGGTTCTTCTGAAACTCGAGTGAGTGGAGAGGTGCGATAAAGTGTAAATGAAAAGCAGAAACAGGCCAAGCAAATAAAACAGATTTATCTTAAAATCAGAGGCTCATATATCCAAGCTGACTCATTCTTTGAAAATGTTTTTGTATCACATCACTCATGCCCCCCCTCTCTCTCTCTCTCTCTCTCCCTCTCTCCACACACACACATGCGTTGAGTTTCTAATGTTTTATGGGGACTATCCATAGACAATGATTTTTATACTATGCAGACTGTATATTCTATCACCCATACACTGACCTACCCCTAAACCTACAAACACAGAAAACTTTTTTACATTTTCAAAAGACAAATGATTTATACGCTGTTTTCCTCATGAATAAAAAATGGCACCCCCACAACATAGGGAATACCTGAACCACACACACTAGAAGAATACTAAATGTTCTTTAATCCAGATGTGGAAACCTGATTATACTCTGCAAAGAGGACAACTGAATTTCAGATATGCACCACATAGACAACAGGACAGTGATTATTTTTAAAGCTATGGTAAGAAGTTTTTCTCAAACACTTTTTATTTTACTGCTTGAAACTCTGATCGCAACCTCCTGATAGCAATCAATAATAGATATATATTTAATGGAAGTCATTACATTCGGTCCAAATGCATTGATGAACTACTTCGCGCAAGTCATTACATTCGGTCCAAATGCATTGATGAACTACTTCGCGCAGACATATGTCATCAGCATGTTCCTTAATGCTATGCAGAGCTGTAGAAAGACAGAAACCGAGCACTGCAAACAAACAGCAGCCACCTTTACATTTCCTCCCAAAACAATGAGCTTATCAATCCCAAGTTTCAAGATACCAACCCATGACTTTCTACCCAGAGCTTTTCACATAATCAAACTTTCTAAAGCATCAAAATTTCAATGACAACACTATCAACACTGAAATTAATCTGCAGCAGTCAGGTGGTACATTCATTATTATTAGAATGTAATGTGCTTTCAAAGCTAGCTTGCGACCTTCCCCAAAATTGCCTACCCTACCTTCAAGTGTGAGATGTAGAGCAGCAATGTGAACTCATAAAGAGTGAATTTATGATTTTATTCTCTTTGACTTGACAGGCCTAAAGGGGTGAGCTCACAGCGTCTCAGTTTAGTTGAGTTTGTATACATTGGAGTACAAAAGTTTGAAAATCTGGGCTTCAAAATCTGACTTTGAATATGAAAAAAAAATAATAAATCAAAACAGTGATAAAAAATATATATATGGGAAATGTATTTATTATTTGATTCTTTTTGTAAAAAGGTTATAAAATCATAACAAATACAAAAAATACTCTTCTGTTGGATATATGGATCTTTTGAAAGAAATTAATCATTTAATTTATTAAGGATGCATTAAATTGATTAAAAGTGAGAGTAGATAATGTTTCAAATTCCAAATAAATGCTATTCTTTTGAACTTTTTATTCATCAGATAATCCTGAAAAAAGTATAATGGTTTCCACAAAAATATTAAGCAGCCCAACAGTTTTCAATTTTCATAATAATAATAAATAATAATAATAAATGAATGATTTTTGAAGGATCATTCTGAAATTGATTTTTGATCAATGCAGATCAAATAAATAGTGTGTAAGAGAGTTCTTTCAAAAACATAAAAATATTCTTACTGTACACAAAATGTTAAATAGTAGTATATTTGCTCAATGACAAATATTGCTGTTACAACTAGTAACTATTGCTTTTATAGGAATTACCCCACATGCGTAAAGACAGTTCAGTCCAATGAAAAGTGAATGGTACTTGCATACAGAAACAAAAAAAAACGTTTTATGCTGAAAGTGAAACTTTTGCTCATCTCATAATATACTCAGTTCCGTGTTAGAAACAAGTAGGCTCTTCAATATAATTCTTCAATGAATGTTGATACATTGTATGATTTGCTGGCTGATTGGTAAAACATTAAATAAATAACATGAAGTATTCTCCCCACATCTGACGGCAGGAAAACTTCCACTGAAGATATATATAAAATACAGCTTTTGTGTAATGCGGATGAGAATGCTGTTTGAAATAAGCTCAAATACAAAAGGAGGTGAGGAAAATTCAGAGGGAAAAAAAGATAGACAACACCCTCCCTGACTAATGGAACAGTCACTGGAGCATGAAGGTAAAGGCAGAGCGCATATTGTATAAGACTGACAGAATTATCCTGCCACAACAAAACACAATGTGACATTAACTCATGAATTGGAGATGGTCATGAAAATACACAAAGGGGGAGGAGATGGACTGATGTTAAAAATAAGGAAAGGTCAGGCTTTTGTGGGAACAAGACATAGAGAATAAAAATGAGGACGTCTATGTGCGCGAGTGTTTGTTTTAGTTTGTAAGGTCATGAATAGGTATTTCTGCCGAGAAACATATTTTTCTTTAGTTTGAGAAACTAGTTTAATACCAACTGATAGGCCTGTTGTAATCAAGGGGTTCAGCTTTATGATCGCAAAAGTGCCATTGAAAATTAACTGTTTTTGCAAGCAACATACAGTAGGCCTATATAATATTTCATTATACTACCAGAGCATGAATATTTCCCTCCCTGATGCCACAGTTCATGATAGTTGCTTCTCGAAAGTTTGGGACTGTTCTTTTCATGCCATTCGTCGTTGCTCATGACGTAAAGTGTGCAGCTTCAGAGAGATTAGTTTAGTAATTTAAAGCTCAAAAAGTCATGAGCAAAGAAAATAGATTTCATATCCTGTATTTCTGGTAGTTTCTGGGCCAGCATGCCACTTTTTTAAGGACCCCTTTGCGCAATAACAAATTGAAAATGTAATTTTAACCGCTGCCTTCAATTTTCAATTAAAATAAAAGTTCCATCCAGCAGTGAAAGGTCATTGCCGTTTTACAACCTGTTTGAATTGAATTACTGATTAATAAAATCCAATTGAAACAATCCAAACTCATTGAAAGAGTAGAAATGATGAGTTAAATGGCATCAGACAGGGTCTATTGAACAGGACTAAAGCTAGAAGTTATAACTTATTTAATAATTACATTTTGAGAAGTCTGTGTTCGTTGAAAAGTAAAATCAAGTTATATTATTATTTTAAAATGGTCAAGAAAAAAAACTGCAGCTATTTGATGATACAATTACCTCTTCGCCACAAAACCATCAGTTAGTCCATGCAAAAAGATACTATATAACATATATTACAATATAATATATACTATATAACATATTTATACTGTATAACAGCATGAATTGTTATGATGACTAATGTAGTGTCATGCTATCGGCTGATAAGTTGTTCCTGTTGTTGAAAAAAACACACCATGGAGAGTTGCCAAACTCACAGTAGCCATGTTTCCATCGACACGTTTTTATCCGAATTAAGTGACATTGAATGAACAATGCCTTATGGAAACAGTAAAATTTGATGAAATTTCATGAAAATCGACTCAAATGAAATACGATCGGTCTCATCGGATTTTCTCTTGATCGATATACGGCTAATGCGATAAAAGCTGATGGAAACGTTATTTGCCGAATAAATAATGAATTGCGATTAAGTTTAATGACCTTTTATGGTTGCAACACGTCAGAAGACGAGTTCATTTCCGGCCAGTCTGTTTGCGCACACATGGCGGATGTCAACAAAGACAGATGTAAGTGGACAAAGCAATACAAAATAAAAAATGCTTCAACCAAAGGGTTATGAACCACGATCTCCCAGAACTGATGGCGCTGTCGTTCCCACACCGTCACCTCCGCTGTCGTCGGGCATTTACGTGCATCGGCATCATCATAGCAATGTTTATAGCGTCGTTGTTTTCTTAGGTTAGTTTTGCTTGTTTTTACGTGGCTTGGTTGAGTTCTAATGTATAATGTGGTCTGTTATTTCTGGTTAACAGACTGCGGCGCTGCTATAACACCGTTGCCATGGACGCAGTTCAGAGACGAAACAGATATTTCTTTAGCAGAAGCAATACTCGTTTTTAAATCAATAAACTCATTTTTAAGTCAATATTTTGTGTCAAATTATTGATGTATTTATTTATTTGGTTGATTTATATGTAATAAGCAGGATAATATATAGAGGCGGTTGTATAGCGAATACAACCCCTTCAGGCTAACAACCGCCTCGCATATACATTATCCCATACATATGTCGCTATCAGCTGGCACATTCCGGCATTTATTAGGCTTCAACTTGTGAAATACTTGATCATTTGTTGGTAGATGGTCCGTTTTGTCTAACAAAACTTTGTTCGCAAAAGTTTGCTTGAATGTTGTTCGATTTAGTGCGAAAATGAATGGAAACACTTTAAAATGTCTCAAATCAATTCAATATACCAATTTGATCGCAAAACAGCATGTGACGTCATTACGTACAGGTTTTTATTCGCTTTAAAGCCGTTTGATGGAAACACACTTTCACCAGCTTTATTCGCATGTGTCTTTTTAACCGAACTTCAGATAATTCGATTGACAAGTAGATGGAAACATGGCTATTGACAGGCAGCACCCCCAAGGCATCACCTATTGACTAACCGTCACCTAACCAACTAACCGTGGAAAGTATTTGACCATGCTTCAATATCCGACGCTTTAGGTGCCCTTTAGCGTCAGTAAGATGACGCCCTAGGATCACGTGTAACCCTACACTAACCCAGACCTAACTACCCGCGCCATCTAACTGACGCTTTCCTTTAGCATCAGTTAGATGACGCCGTATGATCATGCCGTAGAATATGATGTATAGATGACGCCTTAGAATCTCAGGGTGTATATTACCATTGTAATCGGCACACACCATCCATTGCTAGTCAATGCTAGTGTGACCACCTAAATCCAACCTTCAGAGTCCTCACTATGTGCTGGGACTCGTAATTGTCCCATCCCGTTTGTGTGTGTGTGTGATTGACAGTCCTCTGTCTAAACGGCCCTGTGCCACCCTGTGCTCCCTGCAGGCTGAGATTCGCTCATTAAGCGCGCGTGTGTGACAGGCTGGTGGTGATCTACTGCTCTGGGCTGCTTGGCCCATGGCGTCTGGAGATTTATAGACTCATAAAAGGACCCTCAGCCCCCCTGCACCTGAAGAGAGAGATGGATGGAGGAGACAGACAGATAAATGGTGTATGTCAATGACAAGAAGTTCTAGAAAAGAAGTTAGGGAAACATTAAAATGGAACAAGTCTGCACTTAAATTTATAGTTCATTTTCAAGTGCAAATGACATATTAAGCTGACAGCGTATGATGAACTCAAAATGCCCTCAGAAAACAATACACAAGAGCGCTCCTTCATTAGAGCTGTTGTGTGAGTGTAGGTGACCGTCAGGCCGCCACAGGGCCCTCTAATTGCAGAGGACACTTTCTCTCTCTCTCTCACTCTCTTGCTCTGTCTTTTCTTCATGAAAGCAAAGGTCCAACATAGAAAGGTGTGATGCTACATGTAATGATTAGTGGATGAAGGAACATCTTTATAGCAAGAGAGGAGGAGAGGTGATCAGATACGCTCTCTTCACCCGTGAGCCATGTAATGATGAAAGGTGTGAAAAAATAGAGATAAAAGAGAAAGAGACTAGACATTTTTGTCAGGTACCAACTGTTTTCACAATCACTGAAAACATATGGAATGAGACCTTTGAATCACTGAAAACATATGGAATGAGACCCATGGAATGAGACCTTTGACGGTTTAAAAGTCAATGACAAATGAAAAATTTAAAAAATGGATAAAATTAATTTTACAAAATACATGTCTGTGAACTTTCTTTTTAAAATATCTATTAAGGCAAACTTATTTTGTTTTACATAACATTGACTTAATAATTTTGTCAAAATATATTTATTTAGAAAATAATAAGATTGTACTGATTATAACAAGATAATACTGCATTTATTTTCAATAATTGGATTGGAAATACGTCAACATGTTGTGTGGTTGCATGATTTGGATATTGCAATGTATTTTTAAATAAAACAATGCTGTCTTCATGGGAAATGTCCTACCTCCCACTTCTGAAATTGTGATTATGAGCTTGTCGCATTTGTAAGGCGGAGGCCAGAAAGTCTGGGAAGTCTCAGGGAACAAAAGGTTCTCCTGAGAATTAACATTTAAACTCTCTCTTGCATTTGTAACAGCAACATCCGAGACGCAGCACACAGTGCAGTTCACAACTTACTATTACAGTCTCATCACATCCTCCTCCTCCCTCTCTTCGCCTCCTCTACAACTTACTGAAAACCCATGCAATGTTATGTGTGTACAAAAAGTAACTATACATGTTTGGTGTCATTTAAAGCGTCTCTGTGCGAATGGTGAAATGGTCACATTCTCCCAATCAGCATTGTTGTTGGAAAGAATCATGGAGGACACCAGGTTTATTCTTGCCTATTTATTAGGAAAATCGGTAACTGCAAGCTATAAATCATTAGTTAAGCATGACTAAACAGTTAGTTCATCATTTATAAAGCATTAATAGACATTAATAAGCAGTTTATAAATACAGCTATACATGCCTTTTTTCTTGATTTATAAGGATATCTATTATGCGTTTAATAATTGTATTTTCATACTTTGTGTAAAGACTCAAGGCGGTTCTGATCAATGGGGAATTTGCTATCATAATTAATAATTAATAATTATTCATACAGATTTGGATCAGACCAGTCTTACATGTTAATAAATCTCTCAATAAGGGATGATTTGTCATTTTACGTGCATGCATGCATGTGTATCTATGCAATTAACCACAAATTAATTGCAATTAATTACACGGACCACGTTTTATAAAACAGGTAAAAATTAATTAATTCAATTTATTTATAGAGTTTATGAAAATTAATTCTGTGGCCACAAGAATTAGCTTTCCAGCTCTATAAACAAAAATCCTTTAAGGTATCTTTAATTTTGTAAAGCTCGTAGCTTTGATCGTCATTTCAGGGACTGGTATTGAGAAGACACAATGATTCAATCAAAATGAATATAATGCATTTAATAAGGCAGAACTACTTATGCATTAATACGTTTCAGGCATACTTGTATTTACAAACATTAAAACAGAAAAACGCCAGAGTTCCTACATTTGTTAATGATCAATTAATAATTTCTAAATTAAGTATTACATTATTTACAAGCCAGTTATTTAAGAGATGTCAGTCATTCATAAGATCACTTAGAAAGTGTATGTAGATGTAGCAAATACAGGTAGTTATAAAGCATTAAGTAGTGGTCAGTTAACTATGTTTGTGAGCTCATCTAAAGTGAGGACTATTCATGCCTTATGTAAGCAATAAGATACGAGAGGCTGTGCTGTATCTTGAATACTCCGCTTCGCGTCGTGCCTAACAACGCCCTTGAGCCGTTACTTATTCACGATACAGCACTTGCCTCGAGTATCTTATTGCTTTTATAAAACGGTTGCCACACAATATTTAAGTAAAAAACAATGTTAGTGCAACTTTCTTAAAGTAAAATCACTAAAAGCCTACCTTCCGCTGGAAAAAATAGTCCCCGAGTGTGAACAGCAACAACGTTCCAATGTGTAAAATGCATGAAAGCTCAAATAAAAACAACACAGAACCGCAGTGTTGCGCAGCGATCAATAGAACCGTGGGGTGAAGCGGCTCGTAGCCGGGTTTTATCGTGAATAAAGCACAGCTCTTGACCAATCAGAATCAAGGATTCGAACTAACCGTTTTATAAAAAGCATTTATAAAGGAGATTTAAAGGCGCATTTCATATCGCAACAGCTATTTTTGCACTTTGTGAAACCCCTAGATTTATTCAATAAACTACGTTGGTTATATTGATCGCTCGTGTTGGTTTTCCTATGTTGTGCGGCCACGAGTCGGCTGCAACAGAGCTGTATTTATAAACTGCTTATTAATGTCTATTAATGCTTTATGCATGAATTAACTGTTTACTCATGCTTAACTAATGATTATTAGCGTGCAGTTAAAGTGTTACCGGAAAATCTTATTAAAGTCAAAATGATATTTAGCATCCCATTCATTGTACAACCATATAAACATGCACCGCACTATCTAGATTATCAGCATCCTGATGATTCTGGACTTTCAGTCGAATGTAGGCTATTTTCGCTGGGTATAATATGCTTCAAATGATTATTCATATATGTAAATATGCACTATTTTAACAACACGTCAAGGCGATGTTGCTGTTGTCAAAAAATAATAATAAAGAATACCAATCACAACATCAATCATTCTCCCCTCCGCCATGTTTAAAATGTATGGCACGCCCAACTCTGGAACTTGGGTGTCAAAATTATCCCATAAGTTGCCAGTGGTAAATACGACTTGTCCAATTTTCAACTAGGAAACTCTTTTTTACGATAAAAATAATACGATAATTCCAATTTGAATATTCTGAGTTCAGTACAAGACAAGCTTAATCAACTGTATTTGTGGGAAAATGCTGATTGCCAAAAACAAAGATATTTTTTCAAAGTTAAGGTGAGGCACTTGCTATGGAACTACAAACACAAATTCATTCATTCATACTCTCTTTTTTAGGTACAGATATTCCTTCTTAGTCATTCAAATACAAATCAGTATTTGAAAATCCAACACGTCAGTGACCAAACAGCAAAGAGTATTGATCAAAGCAGCATTTCTCATAAGCATTTCATTTCTCAATACAGAATCTTAACAAACACAGCATGGCTTATCATTATGTAAAATCAACTCAGCATTTCCTACTAGAATTTTAATGATCTGTAACGCAAGACGTGTTGCCAAAGGATTCGGCACCATGCTGGTGGAAAACTCCCTGGTAGCCAAGTGTGTGTAGGAAACCCTCAAGAACAAGAACAAGAATAATACACAGCAGATAAAAGTGTGTAGAGTGAGTGTTTTCCAAAGTTCCCTCTTAAAAACATGCAATGACTCATGCAATAAAGAAATTTTATTGAGCTTCCAACACATCTGAGCTCTTTCCACAGTAACACACACACACATACATGACAGATGGCAGGCACTTGACAAAGACTTCTGTTTTGTAACCACTTGCTTTAATTAATACTTGCACTAGACTCTGAGTGTTGGCATTAGATTTCAGAGTATGTATATATATACTGTGTATATATATATATATATATATATATATATATATATATATATTGTAGGCACACACAGACATCAAAATTTAGCATGTGAATCTCAGCAATGGTGACATACAGATCACCTCTTAACATAAGCTAATTTTTTATTCATGCAGCAATGCATGATGATAGCCATGAATAAGTTTTGATTCGTGGCACACATAATGTACTGCAACATGCTTTATAATTTTCACCATTGTTGAGATTCACAGGCTGATTATTAATGAAAATAACAATCAAAATCTAAAGTTAATGAAGTTAGGGTCAAGAGCCCAACTAAAATATACACTGATCACCGTAATAGTGACTTGCAAATTCTGGTTTTCTCCTTCAGTGATTCTGCTTGTTACGATCAGGTCTCTTCAATGATGAGCAATCATCCCTCAATTATGCATTTAATTATCTCATTAACTTTAAAGTCAGCATGAAATGGAAGTTGAGATTGTCATTTTTCCTTGTTGTGACGTATATCGGAGTGATGTATATCGGAGTGAGCGGCTTCTGAAAAAAAAATGTAGGGCGAGGCTTGATTTCATCCCTTTCACCAATAGCCGCACCCTTCTTTCACCATGGCACGTTACCGAAAGAGAGGTCGTATTGAGGGGGGAGGGAAGGGTAATGTATTTGATTAAAGATTATAATGGTAAATAAATTTAAGGCGGATAAATCTTTTATTATAAACACTACAATATATCATAAAAATAAGATTTGACAAATTTGATTTCATGCCGACTATAACACTGCTTCAGTGTTCATCGCTTAAAAATACGAGCCCGTTCTCATCCTTTAGCGTCACATAAAGCGCTTTATGACAAAACGGCGCTATACTACGCACATGGTACCCTTTATCGTTTATATATACGCGAACTCAAGGCGTCATAAATCCTTTAGCGTAATATGAGACTACCCTGACCCTACCCCACACCTAAACCTAACCATCACAGCGCGTGTTATATAAACGATAAAGGGTACCATGCGCGTAGTATAACGCCGTTTTGTCATATAACGTTCTATATGACGCTAAAGGATGAGAACGCGTTGAAAAATACTTAATTCCATTATGTTAAAGTTACATGGACAAATTATGTTTGTTTAACGTAACCCAGTTATGTGGAACCTTTTGGACATAAAAAAGTTAATTAAAGCCAACATATAATTTTTGTGAAAAAAGCTTTCTTCTGACACTCTCACTGCAGGTAATGTGCTGTGATGATCATATTATTATATAACTTCAACTAAAACTGCATTTTAATTTTTTCACTGATGAGCAAGCGGAGCAAAGTTTGATAGTTATACATTCAAGGACAGGCCTTGGTTTATCTAAAGTTTGCGGTATAAAGTTGACCAAATGCTGTATTTGGATCAATGTGTTTATTTCACTTGCTGCTGCACCAGTTCCGTCTATCATTCCTCCAGTGTTTTGTTATGAGGCTGTTTATGATCACGATGTGTTGACTCCTCTGGGATGTTGAAAAGTAACTATCTTTACCCAGTTTACCAAAATGTACTACTTCAGAATGCTGCAGGGAAGCCTGAGGCTACTCTTCTCTCCCTGTGTTGCTGTAAAACATTATCATGCTGGCATGTAGACGATTCAAAGCATCTCTTGATTTTTTGCTCTCTTTTACATTCTATAAATCTACAAAATTTAAAACAATACTCTGGGATCAAAGGTCTGAGTCCACTAGATTAAAGAAACTTATGACATAAAATGAGTAAGAAATATTTAAGCTTTTGCACTATTTCTAGGTCATTTTATTACTAGGTCAGGAGGGAAGCAGCATAAAAGCAGAGCAGAACACTCAACCGATGAGAAACGTTTCTCAAGAGTATGATCCGTGTCCTGCCTAGTCCAGTTTATTGAAGCTGTTGTGCACTTTTGTGGTTCTGTATGACTGTTTGGATTTTACATTTTAGTGATTGTATTGATTGTTTGATTGTATTGGTGCATAATGAATGAAATGTAAAAATGTATTTTGAATACATGTGGCAATTATTTTAGGAAAATATGGCGATTTTTTCAAGAAAGTAGCGATTCTTTAAGAAAAAGCAGTGATTTCTTTAGAAAAAGGAGTGATTCTTTTTAGATAAATGTAGCTATTCTTTTTGAAAAAGAAGTGATTCTTTTTGAAAATGTGGTAATTGTATTGATTGATTGTATTGATGCATATTGAATGAAATGTATAAATGCATTTTGAATAAATGTAGCAATTCTTTTTGAGTGTAGTTATACTTTTTTAAAAAGTAGCAAATCTTTTTTAAAAAGTAGCAAATCTTTTTGGAAATGTAGTGATTCTTTTAAAAAAAAAGTTTCTAATCTTTTAGAAAAAGTAGCAATTTTTTTTGAAAATGTGGCGATTCTATTTTTTAAAGTAATGATTCTTTTTGAAAAATTTGCGATTCTTTTTGAAAATGTAGCAATTCTTTTAGGAAAAAGTAGCGTATCTTTTTGAAAATGTAGCGATTCTGTTTGAAAAAGTTGTGAATCTTTTAGAAAAAGTATTGATTCTTTTAAAAAAGTAGCGATGCATTTCTTTTTGTAAAAGTAGCAAATCTTTTAGGAAAATGTTGCTATTCTTTTAGAAAATGTAGCGATTCTTTTTGAAAAAGAAGTGATTCTTTTTAAAAACGCAGAGATTGTTTTAGGAAAATGTAGCGATTCTTAGGAAAAGTAGCAATTCTTTTTGAAAATTTAGCGATTCTTTTTGAGAAAGTAGCAATTCTTTTTGAAAATATGGTGATTGTGTTGATTGATTGTATATATTGGTGCATGCTTCAGGGTCACATGGAGAGGTGAGGTACTCAAAGCACATCAACTGACCACAGGGGTTCCCCAGGGTTCAGTTCTTGGGCCGCTCCTCTTCTCCATTTACACCACATCACTGGGACCCATCATATAGGCACATGGTTTCTCTTACCATTGCTATGCCGATGACACTCAACTCTACCTTTCATTTCAACCAGATGATCCCACAGTACCTGCACGAATCTCAAGCTGTCTGGCGGACATCTCGGCATGGATGAAGGAACATCACCTGCAGCTCAACCTGGCTAAGACTGAGCTTCTCGTCCTCCCTGCCAATCCGTCTCTACAGCATGACTTCACTATCTAGCTATATTCTTCCTCAATCACCCCATCAAGGTCAGTCAGAAATCTGGGAGTAACCTTTGATGATTGGCTGACCTTTGCAGACCACATTTTAAAGACAGCATCATGCAGGTTTGCTATGCTCAACATCAGGAAGATCAGGCCTTTCCTAACTGAGCATGCAACACATCTTCTCATTCAGGCCCTAGTCATTTTTGATTACTGCAATGCTCTTCAGGCTGGACTTCCATCATGTGCAAATAAACCTCTACAAATGATCCAGAATGCTGCAGCTCATCTGCTCTTCAACGAGCCCAAAAGGGCCCACGTCACTCGTCTGTTCATCTCTCTGCACTCACTGGCTATCACTCACTGCTCGCATCAAGTTCAAGGCATTGACACTTGCGTACAGATCAGCTCCCTCTTACTTCCACTCATTACTACAAGTCTACATCCCTAGCAGAAGCCTACGATCGGTCAATGAGCGACGGCTCGTGGAACCATCACAGAGAGCCTCAATATCACTTTCCAGAACATTCTCATTCACGGTTCCATGCTGGTGGAATGATCTCCCCACCCTCATCCGGAATGCAGAATCCCTGTCAGCATTCAAAAGACAACTGAAAACTCATCTCTTCCATGAGCACTTAATATATATATATATTTTTTAATTTCTTTTAAATCTGGCTTATGCTACCCTGTGCAATGTCTGCACTACTTGCGTTGTTTTTGCCTCTTCACGATGACTCGCTTGGTTTAGTCCTCAGTTGTAAGTCGCTTTGGATAAAAGCGTCTGCTAAATGACTAAATGTAAATGCATGTTGAATGAAATGTATAAATGCATATTTAATAAAATGTAAAAAAAATAATAATTTTGAATACATTTACTGATTCTTTTCGAAAAAGTAGCAATTCTTTTAGAAAAAGTAGTAATTCTATTCGAAAACGTAGCGATTCATTTTGCAAATGTGGTGATTGAATTGATTGATTCAATTTATTGATGCACTTTGAATAAAATGTATAAATAGATATTTAATAAAATGTTTAAATGCATTTTGAACAAATGTACTGATTCTTTTTTAAAAAGCGATTCTTTTTAAAAAAATGTAGCGATTCTGTTCGAAAAAAGTAGCAATTCATTTCGGAAAAATATAGTGTTTTTTTTTAATTTAGAGAATTAATTTTTCCCTTTAAATTACTTTTGTTTGCTTGTTCACTATTGAATGCTTAACCCTGTTGCTTTACTGTGAGATCCCCCTGTCTACAACTTTGATGTTGTACAGTTACTTTTTCGTTTATTTTTGCTTTACCACTTAAGCCGTTATCTCTCCTGATCATTTGTTTTTCTTTATTATTTGGAGAACTACAGGGAGGTGGGTGCCATTTTATTTGGTGATCCTCTGTTTTCTCCTGATTTGTGTCTAGATAGGGAGAGAGTGTGCATTTCTGTTGTTGATTTGATATTTTCTTTGAGAGGGTAGGGTCCATGTTACTCTCAGGTAGACTAAACTTTTGTTTGTTATTTTGGCATTGCCCCCTCCTGAAGTCTTTGTTTCTCTCCTAAGCTGTACACTTCGTTTACAAGACACATTGCTATACTGTGTGAGCCTTTAATAAAACTGTTAAAAAGGACCTTGTTGTGGTGCTGTGGCAGGGCCCAGGTGAATAATTGCCTTAATCGTGTTATGTTCATACAGCCTTTTCAATAATAAAAAAGGTTTTTCCTGTGCTGTGCACCAAATCAGCATGTTGGAATGATTTCTGAAGGATCATGTGACACAAAATTCAGCTCTGGCATCATAGGAATATATTCAAATAGATAAAAGCTCTTTTAAATTGCAATCATATTTTACAATATCACTGTTTTTACTGTATTTTTGATTAAAAATGTAGTTATATTTACTCAGACTTGTGGAACTCAATATTGTGCATGTATACAAGTCAGGTGATTACATTTGCATACATTTATTGTTAAGTAAAGACAAAAAGGACATTGTTTGCAAAGGCACTTGAGTCTATGTATATATGAGTCATACTACTATATTACTGTGCCTTGGGATGTTGTAAAGAAATCAACGAGTTTACTATTGCACATCGCTAACTCACGCTCTTCGCCTATGTGTGTGGGAGAAAGGATTGAAGAGAAAAAGATAGAGTTATATGTGCCTTAGCAATACAAATGTACCATCATTTACCAGGCCAATTAATCATGCTGAACTTGAACATAAGAGAAAGAGAAATGTATGTATAATAATATACGCCTATTGATCTGCCTAACTGATTTATGTTTCCATATGGGTTGTTCATTAGTCGAGCCTAGGCCTGATGTGAATTAATGTGAATTATGTTACATGCTCTTCAAGCATTGATTTGGTATTAATCTATTAGCCTTAGAATACAGATCATGCATTACAAACCCAAAAGTGGGTACGTATGTCTGCTCATTTGTTAGAGGCATTTTAAAATCAAAATGTGTACGTGAAGACTGTTACTGCTTGAAAAACTGTTACTGCTTGCAGAGAGATGTTTCAGCATGCAAATTATTTTGTATGCATGTAATCTTAGATCACAGTGCTTGTGTTCTGTGTCTTACAGGGAGACTTAATTTACCACTTTCCATTAAGAGGCCTCCAGCCCTGCTGTGCTCAGCAGGATTTTGAATCAAGCCTGGGCTGCATATCTGATCATGTTGAGTTTGTTATCTAAAGTACACATCCCTTGTAGAGGATTGTCTACTATTCTGTACCAGTCTTGACCAGCAGTGGACTTGAATTCAGAGTTCTGGAAGAGTGTTTCAGTTGGCATGAGCAGGAACGGAACTTTCCAGTTTTAACAGTTTTTTTTACGCCTCGCCAAAGGATTAACAAAGGCTCTGTATTTGTTTTTACACATATTTTGCAGAATGAAGGCCTTTTCACAAAATGTTGGCACAAAGATACTGTACAACGTGATCTCATGAGAAAATGTATGTATTTGTACGTAAAGTGTCGTTCTATCATACGTATATATAATTACGTTTTATATGCGTAGAAACGTATAATACAGACGTATTTACAGTACTAAAACGTAAAATATTTACGTATTGACAGCACAAAAACGTTATTTATTTACGTATGAACAAATCCACCAACGTACACATTTGTACGTCACAATTTATGCATATTAATATCGTAGCATTGTGTTTTGCATTCCACTGTCTTATGAATTAAGTTTTCAGTCGCATTTATTGATATAATACTCATAAATATTAACATTTTGCTCGTTTCGCCTGCATGGTGTTAAACAATACAGTATAAAACCTTAAAAATACATTCTTTAACGTTACTCGTTTAACCGTTTTGTAATAGTTTATTTACCTTGAGACACATAAAGCGTTTTCTCCTATAAAACACAACAAAATTCACAAAATACATCAATTTTACTAGTTTGATGTAATCCAAATCTTTAGAATCCATAGTTGTTTGCAAGAAACAACTCCTAATTCAGCCTCTTATCCAGTCGTGACCTTCGTCTCCATTCTCAGCAGCGACCGTACATGTCAAACCCCGCGCTGGTGATGAATTCAAATTAAAAAAAATGTGCCCTTGAGAAGCGATACGTCATGTTTTATGGCAGTGATATCAAACGTTCATTGGCTCTTCCCTGCTTCGTCACAGATTGTGACATGAAGGACTGTCAGACGGTTGGTTAATCATTTGAAATGGAGAAGCGCGAACCGAAGCCGGATTAAAATTTTCATTGATAGTAATTTCATTTCTGCTCCGTACTTCATACAAAACTATTACAATACTGCCAGAGAGGACTGCGACTGCAACGCTTCATCATGTGAACGGCTTTTGGTATCGGTTTTGACATTTTCGCAATAAATAAATTATTGTGATTATACTTGTCTGTTAGTTATGTTTTTCTTTATAATTGTAGTTTGTTATATGTTAGTTTTAAGGAATGGTTATGGGTAGGTTTAGGGGTAGGAGTAGGATTGGTGGCTCAAAATAGATTGTAATGCTAACGTTTTATTGTTAATTAAACTGCCCTTTCCTAACACCGTTTTATCCTTTTTTATATTATGTATAAAATGGGTGTGTTTAGGTTTGGGATTAGGGTTACTGGGATCTTACATTTATCTATAAAATGGTAAAAAGGGAAATTATACAGATATCTGTTTGATATAGAATATACGTAAACAGTTTACGTTTTTAGCTGTAAAAACGGAATAATGTTACATTTAAATGTTGCAGATACGTCGATATATATATGTTTCAGCATCTATCAAAACGTACTAAAAAGTATGTTTTCTATCTTTGCAAAAAATGTGAAATACCTACGTATTAACAATGAGACCAGGCTGTACTGTATGACTGTAAAAATGTAAAAGGCATCTACGAAATATTACACTGAAATCTTTGGTGGTTTAATTATTACATTTTCTAACCTGCGTATTTGAATGAATTGTTTGAATGAACGATTTAATGATTCACTCATAAAGGCCGTCACTTGTCTCCACCTACTGCTGTAGTAATGTAACCTGTAGAAAGACTCACTGAAAAATCCCCACCAACAATACACAAATATCAGTTACAAACAGACAAGCTGAATGATTGAAATATTGAAAAGTCAGAGTGCTGTTGGAATATAAGTGATGTTGTTTATAAGCGCTCTCGTAATGTTGCTCAGTCATTTGAGATCCAGAAGTCTTGTATAAAATGGAATTATCCCACTTTGAGTGAGTTTTCCAACGACAGCCCAAAGAGCATCTCTCAATAGACAAATTAGCACTGAACATTTAATTACTGTTAAGATCTGTTCTAATGATTTAATCAGTCAGTATTATGAAAAAATGTATATCAAATTGTCTCATCAATTATCATGTCATCTTTAAGCATTCTCAACATATAGAGAATTTATGAACATCCAACTGCAGTTCCTGGATTACACACTGCTGTGATGTGGTGTGTGGGTCTGCTCGGGAGCCGTAATCTTTTATTACAGCTGCAATCTTTGTGGATTACTGAGTTCATGAGATATTAAGCATTTGCTTGAGGGTCACACACAGCAGGGCGTTAATGACTGACACTTCGTTTAAAAGCTGCTAGTCACTCTGACTCATGACAATAATGACAGAATGTTTGTATCCACAAAGACATGTTCAAAAGTGATGAGTTGGTATAGTGATGATGAGGACTTGTAGCAGTAGGAATATTTTTTTTTTAGTCTCACATAGTCAGATCTGCAAAGTCTAGTCTCAAATATACTTTATAATCAAACTTTCATAACAGTGGAATTTGAATGGCCTCATTTGCCAAAATGATAACAGTGAATTGCAGAGCTAGTGCAAACATACCCACTTCCCTATGATCAGATGTTTTCTTAAAGTCCCAGTAAAGTCAAAATAAAGTACGTGTTCTGAGTTTCACACCACAGAAAATGTGTTATTAGCCACCCAGCCAAATTTGAATGATAAAAAAGCCGGCAAGTACATAAAATAAGCTATCAAAATCTTGAAAAAATGAGCAGTTACCTCTGTTCTCAAACACTGGGGGTGTGTCCGCTGGCTGCGTGGAAACCACGCCCACTTGCGGGAAAGCTGTCGACGGTGATATTAGCTGATACTGCTTTCCGGATGGGAGAATGAATGCTGAGGCGGGAGAGAGATCGCGCTGAGATCATTTGGGGCCCCGTTCAACAGCAACAGCGGATTATCAGTGAATCCCAGTTGTCTCTGAGGAAAGTTTATAAAACAATCCATATTTCAGTACTTCACAGTTCACAGTCTTTGTAATATGTTTTATCAATACATACAGTATGTAACATTTATAATGTGTTCAGAACTTTTTTGTAGAATTGCCTTAACAGGGACTTTAACTACGATCTTCTCAAATTTTTCTGTTGTTGAGAGGAAAGGTTTTCCAAATTCTTTTTACTTCTAAGAATAAAAATAAAGAATTTTGCAATGAGTAAATTGGGGCATTGAATCACGTAAAGTCTTTTGTTCGTTATGTGTACACGAGTGTGTGTACAAGCAATACATTGCTGGCTGCAGTTCACTGTGTGATTTTTACCCCCATCTAGCGGTGAAAATGTATATGACCATCCAGTGAATATTGGACTGCATTTGGTAAATGGACTGCATTTATATAGCACTTTCATAGACCCAATGGCCACCAAAGCGCTTTACAATTTGCCTCACATTCACCCATTCACACACACATTCACACACCGACGGCGACGGCAGCCATGCAAGGCGCCATCCAGCTCGTCGGGAGCAGCTGGGGTTAGGTGTCTTGCTCACGGACACCTCGACACTTGGTCAGGTGGAACCGGGATTGAACCACCAACCTTTCGGTTTCTGTTCCTCTAAATTTCGATTTCGTTTTAACTCCTACGGTGGCCAATGTAGTCCAAGATTAACATGGCTTCCAGTTCGACCTCGTCCATGAGTGTCCATGAGGGGCAACATGGCGACTGACATTAGAACCCCTTACCCGTATGCAGGGCCGTCGCAAGTGGGGTGAAAGGTGGTGACAATTACAGGGGCCCCGCTGACCAGGGGGCCCCACAAAATCCAACAGTTATACTATTTAAGTTATACTATTTGTTATATAAATAATATTTATATTAGTTGTATGCCTGAGATTTAAATGAAAATCACAAAAACGTTCAATTTGGTTAAACATTTTTCCAAATATCTGCTTCTCTTATCTCCATAAAAATGGTTTAGTCCGACCTAAAGTATTTATGAATTATTCAATCAGAGTCAGTGACAAACATCAGTTGGACCCAATATAATTTTAAGTCCCACCCCAGCTCGTGAACAGAACCAATCCGAGTTGAGGCGGCAACCGGTCCTGAAGTTAACAATGAACTTGGTGGAAGAGCAGGAGACTGACTGACTGAAATGTCGGGGAAAAGAGAAAAAAATAAATCAGGTACCTGGTACCAGGATCACATGATCAGGTACCAGGATCACATGACTAAACTTACGTCATCGTTTTGAAATACCTCCGGTTTCACTGTCCACTACAGCGCGAAAACGGCGTTTTCAAATTTATCCACTTTGGAGAGCGTTTTCCAACATTACGTTTTTGTTGACTTAAAACGGCATCTAAGGCCCGTTAACACCATGGGAAAACGCAGATATTTCTCTGCGTTTTGCCCTCTCATTTACACGAAAACACAGTTTTTATCACTGAAAACGATTATTTCTAAGGCCATGTTTACACAAAGCCGGGTATTTAGCAAAACGAATATTTTCCCCTCTCCGTTTTCAAAAATAAAATCGTTCACAGACCCACATAAATACGCTGTCAAGCGCCATCATAACTATGCCAAACTTATTGGCGGCAGTGTAGGGGTTAAGATAAAGCCATGCAAGCCAATCAGAATCCTCAGAATCAACAAGAGAGAACCTAAAACGCCGTTTCTCACAGTTCACACGACAACAAATATCCGGCGTTTTTAGAAAAATCTTTTCAGTGATAAAAACTGTGTTTTCGTGTAAATGAGAGGGCAAAACGTCAGAGAAATATCTGCGTTTTCCCATCTTTTAAACGGGGCCTAAAAACTCCGGGCAAAGTGGAGATTTCTGAAAACGCCGGATATTTGTTGTCGTGTGAACTGTGAGAAACGGCGTTTTAGGTTCTCTCTTGTCGATTCTGAGGATTCTGATTGGCTTGCATGGCTTTATCTTAACCCCTACACTGCCACCAATAGGTTTGGCATAGTTATGATGGCGCTCTGACAGCGTATTTATGCGGGTGTGTGAACGATTTTATTTTTGAAAGCCAAGAGGGGAAAATATTTGTTTTGCTAAATACCCGGCTTTGTGTAAACATGGCCTCAGTGTGGACGGAAGGCAAAAAGACAGAGAAGAAAAAAATACGTTTTCAAATGAAAACGTATTAGTGTGGACATGGCCAGAGAACTAAATATAGACACAAAATGAACACTAACAAGGTGACACAGATGATCAGGGACGATGAACAGGTGGATGATTGAGGGAGTGAGTTCAGGAGTGGAGACAAGAGGATGCTGGGAAGTGAAGTAAAGATGATGAAGACAGAATGGTGCAGACGAAGACTGTGACAAAAATGACCCATATTCATTTGCTATGTTATTTCAGTGGTGGCTGAATGTTTCTTAACTGAATCTTTAATTTAAAATGTTTTTTAATCATTTCTTATTCCATGAATTCATTAATTATCTTGTTTTCAATTTCCACAAATCATTATGTTAGTTTTTCTTTTGATTTCTACATCAATTTTACATACATGGGTCAAAAATTATTATTAATCTTATTTTATTTTAAACACAGACATTGTATATATATATATATATATATATATATATATATATATATATATATATATATATATATATATATATATATATATATATATATATATATGTAAAAGATAACATAATATTTGAATATTAGGCTATGGTTAACTTGACCTTGTAATCCTAGTGAGAAATTACTTGTGAGAAGGAGAAACATGTCCAATACTATTAGCTAGCTAGCTGTTGACATATTCTAGCTAGCTAATGTTAACTACACTAAAAAAAGATTGTTTTTTTAAAGCTTATTTACATTTAGAAAAGAAAAGTCCAGACATGCATTAAATAACATTGGAAATGAATACGGGTCTTTTTAGACCCATGTTGTGCATTAGAAGGGGTATCCATAGCTTGTGCATCAAAGAGTTAACAAAAATCTTTGAGGAATGTTTCCAGAGCCTTGTTAAATCTATGCCATGAAGAATTAAGGCCGTTCTGAAGGCAAAGGGGGGTCCAATCCGGAGAGATGGACCTAATAGAGTGACTGGTGACAATCTTTGGGTGTTTACACGATACTCCTACTCTGATCTTGTTTGTATTCTAATCATGCTAGAGACATTCACACATACTTTGGGAATGTAAGTTTAATTACTTCTCTGGGTGTATGAGGATATCTCAGAGAGGGGGCAGAGAGGGGTTCTGGTCCTAATGAAAGACAGATGGAGGAGTGTGGTTTCTAATAAGATGGGATAGGTCCTGATGACAGGCCAAATAGGACAGCTATTAGCTCCAGCCCTTGAGTTAAATAAGAACCTTTTATTATAAGACAAAGCACAAGTCACATACAGATCCTTACGAGGCACTTGTTCACAATAGGCGTGATAATAATAATAATAATAACTTATACTTATATAGCGCCTTTCACGGGACCCAAGGACGCTTTACATATAGCTACATACATAAAATATATATATATATATAGATAAAATAAGTAAATAATAATAATTAATCAGTCCAGGTTAAATGCCTTTGTAAAGAGGTGGGTTTTTAGAAGGTTTTTAAAAATGTCCAGAGAGGGAGCATTTCGGATGTCTGCAGGAATGGAATTCCAGAGGGTGGGGGCTGCTGCGCTGAAGGCTCTGTCCCCAAAAGTCCGCAGTCTGGTGTGGGGGACAGAGAGCAGGCCCTTGTCAATGGACCGCAGGTTCCGTGAGGGGATATAGGGATGGAGAAGGTCCAGTAGATATCGGGGGGCAGTGTCATGAAGAGATTTATATGTGAGGAGCAGAATTTTGTAGGTGATTCGGAATTTGACCGGAAGCCAGTGTAGCTGGATGAGGATTGGTGTAATGTGATGCCAAGACCTAGCGTGAGTTAAAACCCTGGCAGCCGAGTTCTGGACATATTGCAGTCTTTCCAGAGTCTTACTGGGTACCCCATACAGGACCCCATTGCAGTAGTCCAAGCGAGAGGTGATGAAGGCGTGAATGAGTGACTCAGCCACAGTGTCTGAGAGTGATGGTCGAAGTCTGGAAATGTTTTTGAGGTGGTAGAAGGCAGATTTAGTAATGAATTTGATGTGGGACTGAAAGGAGAGGGTGGAGTCCAAGATGACACCAAGGTTGCGGACTTCCATGGAAGGAGAGATGGAGCAACCATCCACTTTGAGGAGTAGACCATCTACCCTTGAGAGAAGCGGCTTGGGAGCCACAACCAATAGCTCTGTTTTGCTGCTGTTTAGCTTGAGTAAGTTAGATGACATCCAGGTTTTTATTTCATTCAGACAGTCAATAAGCAATGGTGGAGGGAGCTGAGTGGATGGTTTGGTGCTGATATACAACTGCGTGTCATCAGCATAACAGTGAAAACTAAGACCATGGTGACGTATTATCTGGCCAAGGGGGATCATGTAGATGGTGAAAAGGAGGGGCCCAAGCACAGAGCCCTGAGGCACACCCTGTTTGACTGGGGCCGGGGGTGAACTGGAGTCTCTAAAAGTAACAAACTGTTCCCTATTTGAAAGATATGACTGGAGCCAGGAGAGTGCTGAGCCGGTGAGGCCAACACACTCAGATAAACGTTTGAGAAGTATGGCATGGGAAACTGTGTCAAAGGCTGCTGAGAGATCCAAAAGAATGAGGATGCTGATATGTCCAGAATCAGCAGCGATGAGTAGGTCATTGATGGTTTTAATGAGGGTAGTCTCAGTGCTGTGATGGGCTCTGAAGCCAGATTGAAAAGGTTCATAGAGATCATAGTGAGACATGTGATGATGAAGTTGTGTAACAACTGCTCTTTCCAGTACTTTACTCATAAAAGGAAGGTTGGAGATCGGACGGTAGTTATTGAGGTCGGTAGTTATTGATATAGGATGGGTGTCGACACGCAGACGCACACAAGCATGCACCGTGGGTTGATTTCAGGGAACAAAGTCACCTCCAGAAGCTCACCGCTGGGAGAGCAGGTGGGTCGACTGGGATGGTAACTTTTCAAGGCGGATCCACAAGAACTCTAGTGATATTCACTATTCATTTTGACCTAAATGTAACTACAGAGTCAGCTGAACTGCAGAATGAACCTTCATCTTCTATCATGCAGACTTCATAATGCTGCCCTGCTGGTCCATACACACACACAAACCCACACCACAGACATTATTAAAACATCCTTTCAACAAGGCTCTATCTACACACACACATAAACACACTTACCCCTGACACAGAGTCACTTTGTGAAAGACCCCCACCCACACAACCCCACTCTCAACTCGGCACGACTTTATTGAGGTCACACTGCTTCTGAAGATTAACACACACACTATCACACAGAGCCATTATTACTCTGTGCTTTTATCTCTCTCAAGAACAGCTGAGCCAGAGTGTAGTGAGCCATTAGTAACACACACAGTGACAACAGTATGTGTTTGTTATTGTCCACGGACCACGGTGGTGACATGTTGAAAGGCTGAATGAATATATGTGAGTGTATTCACCCACACTAGCCACCAAATGATATCAATTACAGAAACTATGTGTCTAACATCTATATATCCATCAATCTATCATAAATACTTAAAAAAAAGAAAAAGAAAAAAAAACTTTAAGGACAAGAAGGTTGGAAATATTTGGTAAAAATTACACCATAAATGTGCAACACTGTTTTACTTTAGAAACTGAAATTCACATATATAATATACATATAATACACACCACACACACACACACACACACACACACACACATATATATATATATATATATATATATATATATATATATATATATATATATATATCTCAGTTATATGTTTATGGATTTTTAAGATTACAAGAATAGAAACATCTATACAAATAGAACATTTGAACAGTAAAAAAAGGTCCTGTAAAATAACTTTATAATTTTTTGTAAAAAAATAGTTTTAATGTTATAGTTATATAAAAAACAGTTTCAGCACTGTATTTTCAATACAGTTTAAGTTTGGGGTCAGTACGATTTATTTAATTAATTACTGAAAAATTTCATTCAATTTTTAAGAATTCAGTAAAGGGGTCATATAATGCAATTATTGTACAAGTTAATATGATTCTTTAGGGTCTAAATAAAAACTTTGTAATATAATTTTATTTGAAAATTCTCATTAGTATTGTAAGAAAACACGTACTTTACCTGGTCAGAAACAGCTCCGTTTTCAGCTTGCCGTTTCAGTGCACATGCCTTTAAATGATAATGAGCTTCAGTCACTCTGCCCCTCTGTTCTGCTGGTGTTTTGATGTGGAGTTTTGCCTTGACAACAGTTGAGGGTATATTTTGGAGAAAGAATGGCAGCTGGAGGAGTCTCTGAGGACACATCTGTGCAACCGTATCAGTTTGAACCGGAGTTGCACCTGAAACAAGATGACAGCTGCAGAGAAGTTCGACAATTAAGGCTTGAACAGGACGTTTCTGAATGGTTGGTTAATATAATGTCACTTTGATATATCTTTGTGTACTGGCAGGGTGGAGTAACTTAGTGAGAAACAAACACTATGCATTTACTGATGTACTGTATATGTTAGTTCGTTGACAGATTGATGTTACAGTTAATGGTCATGAAAAACTTTTTTCGCAATTTGCAAAGATTAATATGAAGATTAACAAAATTTTACACTCACTTCTTCTGGAGGTGCAGCAGGAACATAAATAGTTGGTGCCGATTCTTTTTCAGGAGCAGCTTCTTAGGCAAACCATACCGATCCTCATTTATAAAGCAGTCTGGTGAGGAATGATTAGCGCAAACATGAATGCATTGACATTGATCGTAAGGAAAATTACCTTCGAAAACAAAACTCAGCCACTGTGTCTTCAGCTGTTCAGATTTAGGAACATCAAAATGACTGTGCTCATTATAGAACAGATCACCACAATCGCTCAGACGCCATTCGGCTCCAAATATATTTTTATCATTATATGATGGAAGTGTACAGGCACTTCCAACAAACATTTCAGTAAAATCAACTTGAAAAAGTGCATGTACCATTATATGACCCCTTTAACGTTTATCATAGCGTCGCTGTCCGAAGAAAACCCGTATGTCCATTTTGACGATTTTGAGATTTTTTGACGGATAGAATGTCCAGGTTCATTTCCGTATACAGCATGCTTCACATTATCTAAATGACCAATGAAAAGTTGTGAAATCATGTCATCTGATTTCCACGTATTTCCATTTGCTGTCAATCATGCAGCATATCTCCCATAGACAGTATGGTATCTCCCTGCCCTGTGGAGGCATCTGCCGGTCTCCTGAAGCTTCTCGCCGGTCAGCGCAGTCTCATCCCAATTCGTCATATATCTGACATCTTGGGACGTCTTTTGACCATTCGTCAATATATGCCTTTTCAGGGCCCCCTTAAACGTCGGTAGTTGACATTATCGGATCCCAACTCTACCCCAGACCTAAACCTAACCCTAAACCCAACTTGTCACCTAACTGATGTTAAAGGTAAAGCGTCAGTTGTATGACGACCCGGTATCGTCATACTGATGTTTAAGGGGGCCCTAAAAAGGCATATATTGACGAATGGTCAAAAGACGTCCCAAGACGTCAGTTATATGACGAATTGGGATGAGACTGTGTTACGCCGGTCTCATCTCTGAGACCCCTACACCTGGTATTAAAATGCGATCTGTATCCAGATAAGTTATCCGGATAATACAAAAGGCATGTTAATGCAAGGTATAAAATACATTGTGATTGGATAGTGATCGGATCTGCCTGACCATCTGGAGGTAGTCTGGCTCGCATTGTGTTCGGAATCTTTACAAGGTAAACGCAATCTGGTTTTTTAATCCACGCATGTAACGTTATATTTTACTCCTCCTGAAAAAATGCTAAAAATTAAACAAGTGAGAGCGTGTTATATAGGCTATATGACATGTTATAGTCAGATATGACGGTGCTACTGCGACATGCATCACCGCAGATGATCGTATATTCATCAAGCCAACGTGCAAACATCGCAAATAAAAGTGAAAGTAAGTCACAGACGCTTAATCATCTTCACAATCATCTTCAAGTAAAGAAACGAAATGATCTTGCCACTCTCTCTTATTGATGTATGTCTTTGATTTTGAAATTAGCTGATGATCAATAAAATGCAGCTCATATCCGACGGTAGGATTGTGTAAATAAAGTATAAGTATAGCATCACCATGTCAGTGTATTGATTCATTGTCTCTTCATAGTTTGCAAGAGACATTTAATAAACTGAGTGTATTTGATAAACTGAGCGTAGCCTATTAATCTGTCAATATTCAACGCGATATGGTCATTCAAATTAATGATTGGAAGAACGCGTATCGACCACCGTTACTATACAATATACACGTATGTCCATTTAAACTCGATTTTGGGTCAAATGTGGATTATATCATGACACTGGCAAGAATATGGTTGCATTTAAAGATGTTGTGCCAAGCATGACAAAGCTACATTCAGCTGCTTTTGAAATTACGTGTTTTTTTTCCACTTCCTGAAAAGTAACCGTTTTGGACATACGTGAGTTTCATCGGGCAGCGACGATAGACCAAAATGAGCCATTAAAATGACTATTCAATAAAATAATGATAAGGGATGGGTTTACTCGAAATGGTATTATAATTGCCCTGGCTGATCCCTTTAAATTAATAAATAGTGACATTAAATACTAATTATTCATTTAATGTATTTTTTAGAAATATGTACATTTAAAATTACACTAAGCTTGTACTCCTTTGACAGAGTTTAATGATAAATAAGCTCGATCAAATGATGTATGTCTTAATTTTATACACTAAAATGAGCCTATTTAGTCACAAGTAGTATTGAAATGTACAGTAGTACATTGTTATAAGAATACTTAAATTATACTTGAACTTTACTTAAGTACACTTAATAAAATTAACTAAACATACTTGTTTTTTGTAAAGGATTTTATACTGGCACATTGTAATCCTTTCCTAAATCAATTAAACCAAATTATGGTTTTAAATTATAGTTATTGTTTCTGTGCCTGCTTTCCATAAATGTTCTGTTAAACATTTTGGGAGAATCCCTTTGTAAAGCTGGCAGAGAAAGGCTGTAATTCAGAGAGACTTCAAAGTGCTGCACACACCCTTCAACACTAAAGACTCATTTAAAAGTTCTTAACTGACAGGTACACTGCCCCGTTTCTCTTTCTTTTTCTCTCTCTAGTCACTTTCTGACATTCCCAGGTATTTCTTTAACTGACATCCCCTCAGAATTATATTAATACATGAAATGTTTTTGAAGAGAAAACATGCACCTCGATGTGTGTTTGTTTATTTGTGCTGACAGCTTCAGAATAGAGGCTTCTCTTTGACTGAAGGCTGTGTATATTTGTGGACTGTCACTGTTACAGTTTTGACTGATACAGGCCTTTAAATTGATAGTGAATAAGTGTCTTGTTGACTCAGAGGCTTTAGGGATTTGAGGATTTAAGGCAAGTGACACTCTTTAAGATACATACTTCAGCACCTTTCACAGCTTTACTTTATTACTGTATATAACACCACTCACACACCACTACAAAGACCCGATGACGGGTTTCGACACCCACAGCAGAATTGCAGACACTTCATGGTTCACATGGGACAAAAGGCTTCAAAATGTTGCTCTATCAGCCACACACAGACTAAAGTTACAGGCCTTCAGTCAAACCTGAATCCTCTAATTACTGGAACTCGTGAGGTGATAACGTGTGTGCTTTTGTGCGTGTTCGTGACGGCTTAAAGGAGGACAAATTGGGAAGTACTTGTCTTATTCTGTCAAAGTGATGAAAGACAGCACTGGCACTCCCTGAGGAAGAGGGAATGGAGAAATGAAGGGATTAGAAAGAAATGAAAGAGTCCGCGAGCACTAAACACTTGATTGTGCGTGATGGCTGCGGGCCACTGCCCATCATCAAAGCTCAGTAATGTGCGTATGTAATTACTGTGCGTTTAGTAAACAGGATTGTGGCTTTCCTTTGTAGCTGAAGGGACCTTTGTGTGCAGATGTGTGTCAGTGTGTGATTTACTGATACCCACGCAGGTTACATGCCAAAAAATTATATGATAATATTATATCTATTTCTCCAAATCCTTTCTGAACCCCACACAAATATTTGGGAGGAAAACACATCAGAAAAGGACACCCACAAAGTATAACTTCGTTTGTTTGCTTTGTTGTTTTCCCCGTGACAACAATTGAACAATATCACACACGCATAATGTTCATAATGGTATTCACAGCTGTATTGATGTTACTTATATTGGTTAATCTTATAAATTCATATTGAGTAATTTACTTTAATTTAGACACATTAATATTGAACATTTATCAGGTTATTCATTATTAACGTGACAAATTCAAGCTGGAACATATGCCTAATATATATATATATATATATATATATATATATATATATATACACACACTACCGGTCAAAAGTTTAAGATCGGTAAGATTTTTTATGTTTTTAAAAGAAGTCTCTTCTGCTCACCAAGGCTGTAATTTTTTGATAAAAAAAGCTGTTCTTTTGAACTTTTCTCATTCATCTAAAGAATCCTGAAAATAAAAATGTAAAAAACTGTTTTCAACATGGATAATAATCATACATGTTTTTGGGAGCATAAAATCATCATATTAGAGTGATTTGTGAAGGATCATGTGACACTGAAGACTGGAGTAATGATGCTGAAAATTCAGCTTTTTTTCAGAGGAATAAATTACATTTTAATATATATTAAAATAAAAAAGTCATATTAAATTGTCATAATATTTCACAATATTACTGTGTTTTTTGTGTATTTTTTATCAAAAAATTGCAGCCTTGGTGAGCAGAAGAGACTTCTTTTAAAAACATAAAAAATCTTACCGATCTTAAACTTTTGACCGGTAGTGTATATATGCCTAATATATATATATATATATATATATATATATATATATATATATATTAGGCATATATACACTACCGGTTAAAAGTTTAATATCGGTAAGTTTTTTATGTTTTTAAAAGAAGATGTTTTTATGTTTCTTCTTTTAAAAACATAAAAAATCTTACCGATCTTGTAAAAATATAGCCTATGTAGGAACAAACAATGAATGTGTATATATATATATATATATATATATATATATATATATATATATATATATATATATATATAGTTTTTTTTTTGGTTACTTACTTACAGGCTGTTTCTATATATATATAGTGAACTATAAACCCAAACAACTACATCTAAATTTAAAATGATAAAAATATTACTTTTCTACATTTTAGAAAAGAATGAAAATTTGAAAACCATGAAAATTGATTCATTTAACATAATTCTCTACTGACTTCCTGCTCACCGATCTTTAGCCTATATATTATAGATATCATCTTTATCATGTGTTAGTGTTTTCACTATTTTTTGATTGGGCCGCCTCTTCCAATGTCACAATTTGGCAACTTTTATATACGATTTTGCTAGTTTGCTATTAAAGATATTTCTGAATCTACTTGAAGGGCACATAATAAAAAGACAAGCAGAATGATACACACAGTGCAAAGTTGCATCGACTCTTAGCGGTTAGAACACCACAATCAAATTAATGGGGCATTCAAAATGCAAGAAGCAGAGCAGCCGAAATAGGTTCTTGAGGTGTGTTTTAAGCTCTAAGGTGTTACAACGCAGCAGTCATGAGAAAGACACTGTAAAAGATGAGAAAATGGTCAAAACTCTGTCTAGCACGTTCCTAAAGAAAAAAGCGAAACAGTAAATGCAAAAACATGTTCTGTGTGACTTGTAGCAGATATAACTTTTTGGTTCAGTATCTAGGGCTCCAAAATCAAAGACAAAACTTGGACCAACTGGTAGCCATTTTTTATATACATTTATGTTTGTGTCCTCTCCTGTCTCTAGATTAACACACCCGTCAGAGTAATATGTCGAGTATGCACAGGAAAGGGGCCATAGGTGGGATGCTAGTTAATGGCTGTTATTTATTTGCAGGGATGACAGGTTTACAGTGAAATTGCTCCTAAAGTCATTACAGTGCCATGGGGAGGTGTTTTGTATGGTTGGCTACTGTCCCCACCCACAGACGCATTACTATATATATTGACTTTGTTCAGTGAGTGCAAATAACATGTACAGGTCCCTAAAAAATAGGGGAAGGGCGATAAACAGAACAAAAATAGGTTTTGTTATAGCCACCATAAAACATAATCATAATGTTATATATTTTCACAATCTATGTTTTATCAGTTTTAACCACAGTAATTGAATGTAGCTGTATCTGCAGTGAGGCCGTTACCTTACATTAGACCTACAGTTCTTTGAAATTCTAGAAGTTCTAACCTAAAGGCAAACTTTTGGACTCAACCCAACACATTTGCATGAAAATTTCTGCCAAGCAGCATGTTTTGTCTTGTCCTGATAAAATATTTCTGTACTGTGGATTATTAATCAGTTGGTTTTAGAGTTATGGTTTGGGGTCGATTCATTTATTACCATTAATTGATCAGCTAAATGCATTTGCTGCAGTAATGAAAAGAGGAATTAAACAATTTTGCAATTACATTCGATTTGAATCAATTACGAAGATGATTTTAAACAAGAAAAACACAAGCTGATGTATGAACATTTACTACACCCGTCTACATACAACAATTATACAAAACATGCTCTATGTACATACAATTATTCCTTAAAAATATCAACAATAAATAGGGTCTATGCATTAGAAGAAACAAAACACAAAGAATAGCAAGTGTTCTCATGCGCAGCAAAGCACCTGCTTTTAAATCAGTGATAAGCCTTTGAAAAAAGCAAATACACACTGAATTCTTGTCAGTTTAACTTAAGAGTATAAGTACATATACACCCCTAGTACTGGTCTGTAGTCTTTTTTTTATAATAATCATGGCTCGAATTTGAATATGGATTTTTTTAGAGTGATTGAAATTACAGCAGGCCTGAATTTATACTATTTGTAAAAATATAGCCTATGTAGGAACAAACAATGAATAATGTAACCGACAACATGCAAAATGCATGAACAAAGCCTTCAGGCTGATATGACAATATACTGTCCTAAAGTATCAAGAGATAAAAGTGAATGCCAGTGTGAAATGAATGCTGATGAGATTTTTCAGATTTTCACTGCATATGCAACATTATAGGCAATGTCTTGTGAGCGTCAAATAACTGAAATGTTTCAGAAGAGGACACATTTTACACATTCCCCTCCATCCATACATGCGAAACCAATTTCCTAATGTGAGAGATTGAATTTGAAAGAGGTGATGATATGATTCCTCACGCTAACACACACACGCATACATAAGCCTGACTCAATAGGCAGAGAATGCTTTTATAAACCAAGTCATCATTCATCTACTCAACGAAAGGGTCAGTATTTTTGTGTCCTGATGTAAGCTGACATGGACAGTTGGAGAAAACTACTCTGTGCAGCAATGTGGGAGGGGACAATGTGAGTTTGTGTGACTAAACGTGTGCAGAAACTGCCTAACCTGATTCAGTCATTGCAGGCTCCAGGCTATAAAGCAAAACACAGCCACTCGACAAGCCCCATCTCACACACGGACCAAAGGAAGTGCTATGAAGTCTGGAGAATGTCACAGAAGGCCAAAAGTGTGCTAAGATGAATGAAAGAATAAAAAAACACACAAATAAAGAGTGGGATCATATCCTGATCCAAATCTCAAATTGCAAATCCAAGTCCAAATGTTTTGTTTCAAAACCAACTAAAGCTTGTTTGTTCATTTCAGAGATACACAATGTTCTCTTCTCCCTCAGTATCTCTGTTCTCTGTCTCCATGGTAACAAAGGGCTGGTTGACAAGCAGGACATCGGCTTGAGGAAGCCCCGCCCCTGTTCCTTCGACTGACCAAGATTCTTGGAGATGGCTGAGCTGACCCACATCTGTGAAGACAAATCTAATGTTATTAGTCATTACGTCATTCGATAGTCTCCTGAAGCAAACTAAATCATACCTGTCAAGCAATTGTCAGTGACCTATCTCATAAAATAGCTTTTTTGTTTAGTGAAAACAAACAGGTTGAAAATAAGACAATGTTGATTAATTAACTGAGCAAAAGCATAAAAGATGACCTCAAAAGATGAAACTGAACACTTATCTACAGAGGAAACGAATATGTTTGTGGGCAAAGTGCGTGAGCAGACCATCTACGGGACAAAGTGTATGTGCATTGAGGTTTCATTTGGTCAATGGCGCAGTCTGTTTCAGCTGCCTCAAAACCACCACGCCAACAATGTGCCTGAACCAGAGATGTTCACAAGTCATTTTTTTGCAAGTCCAAGTCAAGCCTCAAGTCTTTGAGCTCGAGTCCAATTCA
The DNA here is from genome assembly GCA_030378365.1 of Hybognathus amarus. Classification (NCBI taxonomy): domain Eukaryota; kingdom Metazoa; phylum Chordata; class Actinopteri; order Cypriniformes; family Leuciscidae; genus Hybognathus; species Hybognathus amarus. The sequence goes on from JAQIUQ010001554.1 coordinate 54,586, forward strand.
AGTCTCAAGTTTTTGAGGGGCAAGCTCAAGTCAAGTCTCAAGTCTTTTGCCATGAGTCCAAGTCAAGTCTTAAATTATTAGGCATTGTCTAATTAAAATATGTGCGAATTTGCATATATTAAAAAAAAAACGAAATCTGAGTAGCCTATTAGATAAAGACAGGTTTAAAATATTTTTTCCATTGTGTTCACATAATAGATGGGGGAAAAATAGATATTTATGGATATCTACTTTTCTTATCCTGTAATAGATTTTCGCCATGTTTTTGGAAAAACAATGTATATAAATCAAGCTAGGAATAATATATTTACAAATCCATCTGTAATAGTCTTCTTAATAAAACTAGGTACAAGACTGGAATGTTTGGTGTGTATATAGGTGCTACTGAAGTGGAGATTTCAGACTTGGAGTTTGAGAGAAAAGTCATTTTGAGAAAACGCAAAACGGGATCTAAAGATTTGCATCAGGCCAATGAGATTGCTAATTTAGAGTTAAATCCCCCTTTTACTTTCGCGAATTGGTTGCTAATTAAAAGGAAATGACCATATTTGGATCCGAACAACATTGTACAGGAGAGAGAGAGAGCTTTCTAACGCTCTGTCTCATGCACAGTATGAAAAGGGCAGGGGACATGCAGCTTATCATACACTTCCCCAACGTTTGTGCCAATAAAAGAAAATGGAAATACATTAAAATGAATTTAGATTTAAAAAGCAATAATTGCATGAAAACAGGTTGTTGAAGTCTTTTGGGTCGAGTCACGAGTCAAGTCTGAAGTCAGCTGTTTGTGTGACTCAAGTGCGACTCGAGTCCGAGTCTCGAAACTTGAGTCCCCATCTCTGGCCTGAACACACCTCTTTTTCAGACCAGCACGCCCATGGGTGCACAAATGGGCACAAAAGCATTTGCTATTTAAACAACGTGGTGCAGGATGTGAAAATGATAACTGCGTCAGGCTGAAACTAGCAAAAAACACTTGCCACATTGCGCCAGGTATATGATAAAGCCCTAAGACTTTTTCACAGTATTGCATTTCCTCACAAAAGCGGAATATGAAGCATAGTAAAGCCTAGCCTCTATTGACATCTATTAAAAAAACAGCCGCTTGTTTCCTTCCGTGCGTTCTTTTTTCTGGCGTGTGTATGACATGCCAATTCGTATTTCCATTTTTGGCGTGTTGTCAACACGCATAATCGCTTTTCAGCGCGTTTATGAACGCCGTTGACGTTACATTACTGTACATATATGACCAACCCCGTCCCTAAACCTACCCATCACTGGGGTTAATACGATTTATAAGTCTTCCCCTAACATCCTAGGAAAATATCGCTCCCAGATGTACATCTACATTTTGCTTCGTTTCGCTCGGACATTTAAGGGCGTGTACATACACGCGGAATCACTCGGACATTTAACGGTGCTAGACATACACGCATGATAGCTCAAAATGCGTATAGATAACACATTTATAGGATAGCTCAAAATGCGTATAGATAACACGGCACTTGACTTGAAAGTGGCATGTATGTTTACACAAAAGTCATGATGTCATGTTGTTCTGGCTACGGTTGCAGGCTTGCCTTCAAGTGGCTTTACATGGTTGAATCAGGTGTGTTTGATAAAGGGGACATGCAAAAGTGTTAAGTTTTGGTACTCCAGGAACATGGTTGGGAACCACTGCTATATTGCAAGTCTATTTTGATTGAAATTTAAGATTGTATTCATGGATGGTCTTCTTATGTGTAAGCAACAGACCAAATTTTGAGGCCATCTATTTTCATTGTACAGTATGGAGCACAGAAGCTTCTTTTATGTTTCACCAAAGAAAATAATAAGGGGTTGGAACATTCTTGTAACAGTGGAACTCAAATGCTATCACGTCATTCACATTCATGTGATGATGTGAATGAAACTGATGAACCTTTCTAACATTTAATTACCCGCTTCTCAACAGGGACTATGTCCCAGTTTCGTTACCTTCATTCAGACTCTAGCATGTGTGTGTATGTGATGTAATATTGTCAGCTGTGAAGGACTGTTGTAAGGCTGTGGTCTTGACCTCTGAATAAATAAACAGTTAAACAAAGCAGTGTTATAGTCATGTTGATTTAACAAGCACCTACAATCAAGGCATTCATATATAGAGAGATAATGGATAATGTGAAGGGCAGGTAACAAATGTTCAATTTTGAAGGTAGACTACAGGGAGATTTTGTTTTTCAGTTTAAGCCTGTGCATGCGTCATCAATATAATCTTTTGTGACCCTGGATGTTTATGGTGTAATTCACTTGAGGTGTCAAATCAACAGGGGCAAACTGCATTTTCAATTGCTTCTGAGCTTCAGTGGATTCTTTTTTTTTTTTTTTGCCCTAACAAAACCTCCAGATAAAGTGGTCCAGTACAGGTATTTTTAATGTTTGAAAATATCTAATGTGAAATATTATTACAATTCAAAATATGTAATGTAATTTTTCAGCATCATTACTCCAGTCTACTTCAGTCACATGATCCTTGATCCTTTCTTATTATTATCAATGTTGAAAACAGTTGTGCTGCTTAATACATTGATATGTTTTTTTTTCAGGATTTTTTGATTAATTGAAAGTTTAAAAGGACAGAACTGAAAAAGAAACCTTTTGTAAAATTATAAATGTCTGGAACTATTTAACGATATATATATATATTATTTGTAAAAATAATAATTTGAATAAATGACCATCAATGGAAAAAATACTACCAGCACAGGCTAATGTCAACCAGCCAAACTGATGTGAGTGCAACACTCATCAAATGGTGTCAAGACTGACATACACTGCTACCGAAACCGAATACTTTTCTACGATATAGTATACGAAAAACAATAGGCCAATAGAATACAAAGTATTCGAAAAACAGCAGGTGAAAAGACCCTGGATGACCTACTACTTCCACTATGAAGTGCGCATTTGCTGGACACTTTACTATTCCATCGAGGCCACGGGAGATGATTTGTGAATAGTAAAGTGATATGCCCATTTTTAATGAATTTCATTCATACTACCCATATTCATACTAGGACATTCTCTTTTAATTAGGGATGCACCGAAATGATAATTCTCTGGCCAAAACCGAAAAAGAGGAAACCAAGGCCGAAAACTGAAACACCGAAAGAAATTGCGCCAATTATTAGCACCATTGCATTTATGGCTATGACTGTACTAACTTCACTAAAATCAAGGCATTGCAATTGCATAAATTAATATTGAAGTTTCAAAGAATTAATCAATTAAAAATTATTTAAATATTTATTTAGCACATTGCACAGTCTAAAATAAAAATCAAAGTAAAATGTTTAACTTATGAACATCATGTAGTACATTAAATAAGAATGTACAAGCCTACAAGCCTGACGGAAGGTTTTAAATGAATCAAAGTGCATTTAGGTCAAGTGCATTTAAATTTTTTCTCTGTAGGTCTTGTATCAAAACAAAGACTGCCATATCCTATATGTTTTCTGTAAAACTTGAACAAAAACAAATGCACCAAGAATTGTGCAAAATGTGCAAAGTGGATAAAGAATATTTAAACAACAAGGCCATTCTACTACTCTTTTTCTTGATAAAGAGTAGCTTCTCTGCTTTTTAAATTATATTAAAATTTTCAACTTGGGCATCAGACGCAAATTCTTGTCAAACTTGAAAATGCACCAAATAAAATCATTCGCTTACACTGTCGCGCAAAACGCTGTCATTCACGTAAATACGTCTTTACATTGAAATCATTCACGCCAGATGCTCTGTTCACGTTTAGTGTGAACGCACCATCTGAAAATACGTTCACGTCGCAGACATGTTGCTTAAGACAAGCACGTGCAGGTTGCGGTTTCTGTTTGTGTCATCACAACATTTCGGCCATATTGGCTCTGTGATAAAATGCACTTTTGGGCCATTTTTGGCCATAGATAATCAGGTGACCGAATGTTCATTGCATCCATATTTTTAATGGTTGTGAGATAAGTTCAAATTCAAATGTAGTAGCCTGCTTAGACATCAGATATCATATAGAGTCTAGATGCCCTATTGGCTGCTGGGCACTGAGAAATCCGGCCACTATCTTGAACCGGTTCGTATTCCTATTGTGTTGCATAGCAGCAGTAGATGCCAGAGCACTATCCCGGACTATCGCTCGGGAATTACTTTACATAAGTAAGATTTAAAGACTTAACATTACCGTACTATTGGTTGTATTTTGTGAACAAAATATCCCATGTGTCCTGTATCATAGCTACATGTATGAACTTTGCAGCAAAAAAAAAAAAAAAAAACCTGTGAGAAAATCAGTTTGGTATTCAGTGAGATATGATTAATTAAATGCGCTGACAGCTCATATCATCTGTCATACAGATTACACTAAGTGGAGCGGATAACCAGTTTAAGATGGCGGCCCCACGGCTTGTCCATGCCAATAGGCAGTAGCGGTCGATAGGGCGTTTATTCTATATGAGCTTACACAGTATGCAATTACACACACACACTGGGGTAAACAAATCTGTTGAATATACACTATGGATATTTATGTTGAAGAAGACTCTATAGATGATAAAGCTAGGAAGTGGGACCCTTATCTAGCAAAACATGCACTCTTGTGCACACTCTGTCAATAACAAGAGAGGGTTAATGAGGCAATCAATATACAGAATACAACCTTTAAATAAGTAAATAAGATGTGTTATTTACTGTAGTATACAAGTATTAAAATGTTCAACAAGTACCTTTAGACATTACAGAGATGAAGTGTATGTTTGTGTGTCTAAGAGAGGGACGATTCATAATGTTAAACCGACAACTCCAACAGCTCATGAGTAAATATCAGATTAATAAGTTTGTCCCTCGCCCCTCCTTGCTCTTGTAAGATGACAGGTCACTCGGTAATGAGTTCTGGTAAAGATTTTTTAGATCAATGTTCCAATCAGTCTCCGTAGCTGGCGGCCCTTGATTCACACGCGCCACTGTCATCCCGACAGTCAATAGACAGAGGTGATATTGATCGCTGAGACAGATGTGTATCTGTGCGTGTTTGTACCTGGGTGTGATAGACTGAGGATGAATCTTTGTTATTAAACACAGATTAACAACACAAAGAAAACGAATCGACCTAAGCTGCTGCAACACCAGTTTTAATAATGATTCGCATGTAGATGTGATTAAATCAGTTCTTTCTTTTGCATCTGCGTCACATAAAAAAGAAGAGCTAATTGCAGTTCTAAACTTGCTTTTTATTTAAATTTTATGTTGTCAACAAGCAGAATTGGGCAGGTACTGTATATAACTAGCACATCCTCTAAAGTGAGTCGCAGATGGGTGTTTCCCATGTGGACAGTTGGATGTGTCACACCAAATGTATGGTGTAGGCATGATGTAGCTGTGGGTTATTTCACAGTTGCCAAGTACGGTCACTGATAATTCAGGAAGAAAAGAGGCAGACAGCAGTTTTATAAAGGTTTCTTCCATTAAAAATTCACATCCACGGGCTGCTTGGCGGGTAGCCCTGGCCCTATACGAGCTCATCGCATAGGCGCAGCCAAAGCATATTATCGCATCTTGCGCTCCACCTGCTGGACAGGGAGACCAGACGTGGCACTTTCAGCCATAGCCTTTGGGCAATAGTACTGATTTAGGACAGTTATATTGGCTATTTAAGTTTCGGCTAGAAGTCCTGTCGCCACGGGGCTCAGGACGCTGAGGGTGGTCCCCACCGAGGGAGAAAGGTGTTCACCTCTTTTTACGGTGCCCATTCTTCCTTGGTGCCCTCAGGGGCCCGTTCTGCTATCCCTGCCTGCGTGCCGGGGCGTAGACGGTCCCAGCGAACGTTTTCCCAAGGGACGTTCTGGAATATGCACCCGGCATGGTGAAGGCTTTCTTCCTCTCTGAGACCGGATACGTTCCTAAGGTCCCAACCAATGTGGTCAGGCCTTTTGTACTGCAGGCTTTCTGTCCTCCCTTTCTGACGTTTGACCAAGAGAAATTAATCTGCTCTGCCCTGTTAGGGCCCTAGATGCATATGTCCACAGAGCTGCCCTGTGGAGAAAGACTGAACAGCTATTTGTTTGTTTTGGACCCCCTGAAGAATGGGGGTGTCTTTATAGTTTCCTGGTCGATGACGTCACCCGCCTAGGAGGTTCCGTCTCTCCATTGGACTGATTCCATACATGCTTCAGAATGCACAACGCAGGGGGCGTTCCCATTGCGGTTACACGCAGCGTCTCGTTCCCTTCAGGGAACTAAGGTTACATACGTAACCAGAGACGTTTTAACTCAAGTGTTACATAATGTGAAGCTTGTTTACTTTGAGCCAGATTTGATCAGTTTTGGGTCATTAAGATTTTCTTTTTAACAAACTATTACTTTTATTTTAGCAAATGTATTACATTTAATGAAACCAGTAAATACATTTATGATGTTACAAAATATTTATATTTCAAATAAATGCTGTCTGTTGAACTTTCTATTCATCAAAGAATCCTGAAAAAAAATACTAAGCATCATAACTAGTTCAATATTGATAGTAATAAATGTTTCTAATGATTTCTGAAGGATCGTGTGACACTGAAGACTGGAGGAATGATGCTGATAATCCAGCTTTGCCATCACAGGAATAAATTCAATTTTAAAATATATTTAAACTGAAAACAGTTATATCAAATTGCAATAATAATTTATAATGTTACTATTTTTACTTTTTAATACCGAGAATATATTATATTGCATATATTTTTTATATAGGGCTGGAGAATGTTCAGCAAAAATAACTTACAAAATACTCGGACTTGACATATTGCCCACCCATTATTGTTAACACCACTAAGTAACAAGTGATTGCAGTAAAAACGTTACCATAATTGTGGCTCTCTGTTAGACTTCTCAGAGGGGTCGAGTACATTGTTCCTCCAGTCCAACTCTCGTGCCCTGAAGGAGCATCGGACACTCCAGCAGAGCTCTGTCTGTGGTTGGATCGTGCCAGGAATGAATTGAGACTGTTCTGAGCACTGGGAAGAATCCGAGAATCCTATAGATCCTGAGTGCAGGTGGACAGTCTGATGATGATGGCGTGGAATGATGTTGAAGGTGGATGTGCCGGTTGTTTAGAGAGGAGACATAAATGCAGCCTCGATTCACAAAAATGGATCCATGCTCGTCCTGATGGTGACCAGCTACCTGCACAACAAAGATGCACATCTCTCACAAATCGCTTTATCATCTACACAAAACAACTCAATTATAGTATATACTCCTGCACCTCACTTTCTGTGAAATTTTGCAGGATTGGATACACAGTGTTAATAAAACACACACCTTTTAAAATCATGATGGCATATAGAAAATATAGTAGTAAGGATCCTTAAGCTGTTTAATCCTAAGAGTGAGATTGTGGAAAACAATATAATAAATAATCAAAGATATAATATATAATTAAAGAGAACAAAAATCTTGAGCAAGAAATATTTTCTAAAATAAGAAGACTTTAGAGAATAGGGAGTATTTTTATTTGATTTTTTAAATTAAATTATAGTGTAATCAGAGAATATTAAAGAAAGTACATATTTAGAAGTTAGCCATGATATTAAATTTAGTTTTAATTTCCAGCTTACCTTCATTAGCATAAATTATATAAATTTCTATTACATCCGCATTGCATCATCAGTCACCCAAAGGCATTTTCTTTTTTCCATAGTGTTCTTTGGTGTGCTCTCATTTGATCACATTTATAAATGGCTATTTTACTTCAGAGAATTGACAACAGAGCCTACAGTATGAGTATGATGATGTTTTTGCCATCAGACATCATATCCACCTCTCTTCCTGAGCTTATCCTCATTCATTCAGTTGGTTACATAAGTTTATTACATATGTATTTAAGGCCAGACTGAATCATTGACCCACAAGCTCAAAATCACTGTTTCATGCTAATCAGCCCCCACAAATAAGACCACAAATAACTTGGACCTGAAGTGGATCTATTCTTTCTAGTTCATAAGTGTAGGAAGAGCCTTACGGAAATATATTTCCCAAAAGGTCAAAGCTAACATGGTAGAAGATACACACTCACAAGCTATTTAAGTCAATATTTCATTCTGAGGAGGAATCCACATAACAGCACAAACAGGCTGTGATTTTACCTCATATTCTGGCTGTTTTCATAAGACGTATAAAAGCTTTTCTTTTACAACTGGACTACAAGAAGCATGTTACTATCTGGTAATGTGAAGTCTGATTGCAAATTAAAGGATCATTAGCCTATACAAATGGTTTCTCACAAGCGACATACATAATATTCAAACGTTGTGGTAAGATTTTTTGGTTTCACGTTATATTGATGATCCCTTTAACAATAACTAACATTGCCACTACATGTCTACTAACTCTCATTAGAGTGTTAGTGGAGCATAAGTAGAATGGTAGGTTTATGGTTAGAATAAGTTGACATGTAGTTGCAAAGTTTATTATAGTCAATAGATTGTCTGTTGGGGAGCATCACAATAAAGAGTTAGCAGATATTAAATGGATACTTCACCTTTGGAAAGATGAATGTGTATAAAAAATGGGTAATTTATGTAGAATAAATGAGAAATTATTTTACATTATTTGGAGCTTTCTAAGACTGAGAAAGACAGAAAATTTAAATTTGGCTTATGTGGATTAAAGACAACAACTCCCAGAACGCACTTGCTTCGCTGGCCAAGGAGGCCACGCCTACCGGTAACAGAGCGTAGTAGTTAAACAACAAGTCTAGGTGTTTCGAGAACGCCCAAAATGCCCGGGATTCGGCTTTTGCGTTCTACAGTCGCCATTCATTATGTTTACTGTGGCGAGCAGGACCAGGCTAGAGCGATGAGCGATACCTGTGAGACGCACCCGGTCTCGTGATCTCTCAGAGAGGAGCGGGAATTCTCTTAGCAATGTTAAACGCACATCAACCGATCACTCAGTTTAGCGTTCATGTAAAAACTACATTCAAATTCACCAATCGTAATTAATTTGGTTACATTGAAGCAAAAGTTGAAATCCCGTACATCCCTACTACTCAGTTTTCTCCACAGAACAAGAGCCTGCTAGCTTAGCTTCCAAAAAAGATGGCTGACATTATGTGTACATTCTCTGATTGAGATCCTACCCTCTATGGGCGGGTTCGAGAACATGCGGGACAGCCCCAATTACTGACTAATAGTCTTTAGCCTCTGGCCAAAAATCCTCTGATGCAAAATGACGATTTTTGGGTCATCTGAGGATTTTTTCCAGACAAGCAATACATAAATCTCTAATTTCAGGGGGATATGAGGGTGAAAAGCATGGTAATTCTAAAAAATACAACTAAAAAAATACAAAGCTTAATGCTAAATCCTTAAGTATCTAAGACTTTATTAGTTGTGCAACAATATTACGACCAAGTTGTAGCATGACACTGCTACTTGTTGAAAAATTAACTTATCACTGTAAAAAAAAACTAGTGTTTTAAAAACAGCTGAACTACTATCACATACAGAACAAGTAGTTTAATTTACTCCCCAACACTGTGTCTGTATGTAGTGAAGATTACAGTGAAGTTAGCCCACAGATGGACATCATTGTCCTACATCTCGCCCTTGCACTTTCCGATAATTTACAAACCACACACCCAAATGAAACATCACGTCCCTTACCTGCAAAATGAAGTAGAAAGAGTTGTTTTTAATTATTTTGCCTTGGTACGGGCTTTTCAATTATAATTAATCATTAACTTGTTTAAGACCACCTCACACGGCCTAAGACTGATGAGCCATGAATTGCTCTCATTTTCTCAGGTAATGAATCAGAGGCTTAGCTGTGTGTGAGAAACGGGCGCTTGACCACAACTGAGTCCTCCCTATGTACAAGAGGTTGAGGCATGAAATGTTTTCCTCCTTAGTGGACTGCCACACCTGGTTTGACTCAGCCTGAAAAGGCAACATTGGCTTTAGACCATATAAAACTCATAGTGTGTGGGTGTCATATTTGTCAAGGCATGTTTGCGAGGTCTGGTCAGTTGGTTTAATCCAATCATCCAAAAATACTGTTTATCTCAAAAACAGATAGAGAAAGAGAGGAAAACCCCACACTAAAGGGGCTTTCGCACCAGTTCTAGCCATCAGGGCGGTCCCCCTAGAACTAAATGTTCCCATTTGCACTGCCAGTAGGAACTCTGAAGTGGCAAAAGTCATACGTCAGCGACGTCATTTAAGCACAGCATTCAACAACATCACTAACTCTGTAGCGTAAAGGTTAAGTGCCTGGATTTTGGTGTTGGTCCATCTATCACTGTTTTCCATGCTTGTGGAGTAAGTGCATGCATGTATGGTTACACGGCTTGTTTCGTATGGCATGCTTTCAGCCAATCAACATACTCTTACCTCACTGGTAGT
>JAQIUQ010001558.1:0-212362 GCA_030378365.1 Hybognathus amarus
CAATGTTGTTCGTATTGGTTCACATATTGTACCTGATTATTGACAACAGAAAAGTTAAATTGGATATTGTTATAATTAAAGGCGGGAACACCTCAATATGGCATTGCCCAGCAACAAAGTACCTTTTTTGGTGTTAATAATTAATTCTTTATTATCTATAGTTCTACAAGTACGGGTTGTGAAGCAACTTTGGCAGTGATAACATGAAATCAATAGAAGGTTGTTCTAAATAAATACGCTTAATTAATCCACCTATTTAAAGTAGAGGCAAATCGAAAATATTCTAAATAATGGTAAATGTTACAGTTTAAAGTTTCAAAGGTTACAAGGCAACCATGACAACCAGAAGTTGCAATAAGTGACAAAATAAAGAAAAAAAATTGGAAAGCCAGCTATGTGGGGCAGTACACAAGGCTGGCAAGGCAGAACCATATTATGATTCAATTCGGCCAACGTACAGTCAGAAGTTGAAATCAATCAAGAACACTAGCAATGTTATTGTACAATTCCATCTAACTTGAGAGTTATGAGTTGAGGATTGGAGACAGTTTGTGAGGTGTAATGAGGTTAAGCTTGAATGAGCTGGAACTTTAGTAATGATGAGTAACAATGTATGCGCGGCAGGTTTGGTAATATGATGTATGGATTAACCCAAATAAATGGAAAGGTAACATCAGACTATTTAGATCAAGCAAGATTACGTCAATACTTGAAAGTGTTCCACTGGTTACACTGAACGACAAGGTTTTAGGACAAAATGCTTTCAAGAACATGCGGCAAACCAATTATTATTAAAAGGCTGTAAAGCACAGCTGGTTGGGTTAAGATTAACTTCATGGCAACAACAATAGCATAACAAAGGACTGAAAAGGTAGTATGTGAATGCTTGACTAAAGAATGCAATCTTTGATTTTAGACTGTGGCGGAGTAAAGCCTAAACCAATATTAAAAGGCTGTTCCAAGTTGAAGACTAAATGCAAAGCACTCCCTCTTCATGGATTATTATTGCTATTAGAATGTACAGAAGCCTTGAATTTAAATTCTAAAGGAGGTGATAGCAGGCGAAGAACGATTAATCATGAAGCTGACCATTTAGGGCTTTATATGGTAGGTGGTGACATTCTGTTAGTTGATAGAACAAATCAGCAACAATATAAAGATGATCAATTCATGTTGTTAAATGGATCATATTACTCAACTAATAAAGTTATTCGCAGCTGTCATTGAACTAACTATTATAACTTTGTTATAAAGGAAGCAACGAATACGGCTAATAAACATACCATAAGTACTATTAATCTAAAGATTCATAAATGCATGAACTAATTTTCTAGTGAAACCAATGATGTTAAATAACGCTTAGCAATGTTACTAAAGACTGAAAGATTTATTATATTAGTTCATGAAATATGATTTTAAAAGACAAACAAGATGATTACAATAATCTTTACATTGAGGTAATTGAATAATGATTGACTGCCTAAGTTTCATTGAAAGCATATTAAGTAAATTTTCAATTATATTTTAAGATGGAAAGAATGAGGTTTAAAATGCTAGAAACATCGCTTGCAACAGCCGTAAATTGTTGAACAATTGTTATAGGTTGCTAAGTGAGAGGTTTGGCCAACAGTAAATTGTCTCTGTTTTTCAGTTTACCATAGTCAGGAAATTCTTGCATATCATCCAAACCTGTGGCTATGCATGACATTAATTTAGTTTAATTCATGATTTACATTTGGCAAAAAAGATAAGCTGAATGCATAGGCATGACAGTGAAGACTAATGCCATGTTTCCTAATGAATCTACCTAAGGTGGCATGTGTAAGGACTTTTGCCTAACTGTCAAGTCCCTTCCCATGGACTTGAACACACACTTCACCACTTACCCCATGGCGTGGACTTACAAGCTTTGTGTTTCTTTTCTGTTATGTTTAGTAAAATACATCATTAATTGTAACGTAGTAAATGCTTAATTAACTCTACCTTATTAAATAGTTGTGTCATTTATTTGACTAAAATATGATTGTCTTGTTAATGATACAAGTCCCTGAAGTGTTGAATGGAAAAGGCTGACTAATAGAAATTCCTGAGGGTATGTTTTATAAAGCAAAAAATTGATTCTTTGCTGGCCACAGAACTTGTTTTCACAAACTATAAATTAATAAGGCTACAATTAATTTTTTACTTGTCTTGTAAAAGACAGTAGTCCAATATTAATTAATTACAATTAATTGTAGTTAATTGCAACACACATGCATGCATGCAGGTAAAATTGACTCAGCCTCCTAAATGGAGAGTTTCTAACATGTAAGACTCATTCTAAATCTAAATCTTGTGCTATGAATAAAGTTATGAATTGAATAATTTAATTATGATATAGATTCCTATTTGATCAGGACCTGAACAGAGTCTCTTACACACATGTAGAGTAAAAGACATAGCAATTCCTAAGTCTTAGCAAGCCTTAATATGTGACCATACTGAACTTTAATTGAATCAGTCTCTGTCACTGTCTACCTCTTCCACCAGTCACACTCGTGTGTGGCTCAGCAATTCTAGTGTTAGATGATTGCCGTGGCATGGTGCCGGTGGATGCTGCACATTGAGGTGGTGGTTGAGGAGTAGCCCTCTATGTGAAAGCCAGCTTTGAAGGTCTAGAAAAAGCACTTACATAAATGTAACAAATTTGTCTTCTTATTATTCTATAATTGTCTTCGTTTACTACTACCAACTGATAAAGGTAGATGGTGTGATTAAAATAAGTGCTAATGCATAGCTGTAATGCAAACATAATTTCAGTCTCTTTCTGGTTCAATGGTATTAAATGCAGGCCTGCGGTTCGACAACAGCTGCTGCTAAAGTGCCAGCACAAAGTCCAGATGACAAGAGCAAATGAGCTTGTGACTGGAGGCGTTCATACTATAGTATGGTAGAAACATTCCAATATCATTTACTTATCAGGTGGCGAGTCTCGTAGCAAGTCTAGATAGAGACTAAACATGACAGGGTTAAAGATTACAAGATATTCCATTGAAATGGTCATTCAAAAATAGAGCCTACTGACGCGGTGACTCCACCGTCACGGTGCGTGATTGAAGGTCGACTGGGAAATTTACGCTATGTTTGGTCATTGCAAATCGTTGCCACATTTAAGGTTTCACACTAGAACAGCTGACATATCATTACTGTGATAGGTGATTTCCTGAATTGTTGAAGATGTCCGACTGTACACTGCTTAAACCTTAATCCAATTTTGGTCATATGGACAGCCAAGTCTCCTTCAGTTCGTCATACTGGTGTAGAGTCAGAATGTGAGTAGGAAACTGCTACGTGGGCTTTGATTTAAGAGGCATGTCTTAACCGAACCAGAGAAAACTCTTAATTGGATAGTTGGTTCGACCTACAACCAATCGGAGCAACGCAGGTGAAGTCCAAATCGTTGCATAAGCATCTGTCTAAACTCCAGAGCAAGTTCTTATTTAAGTTTACTTTTGAAGTCTAATATCACGAGTGTTGCTTCTTTTGCTTCTCGGTCCCTGCCATGAGTGTGACCAAAGGAGACACCAGTCCGACGACAGGCTTATGCAGTTCTTTTCCATCTTCTTCAGTGACCATCGGAGCCAGCTGATGAGTTACACTTTGCGAATAATGTAGGAAGACGACAGAAATATCTTTCCGAATGGACAAATGCCTTGATTCCAGTTTTCTGTTTGTCTATTAATTAGTGGAATCTATACATCGCAGATTGCTCCAGCTGCAGTCATCTTTGAGGAAACCAGTTAAGCGCTCTTGATCACGTGATGATTCACGTCCTTGCAGATCATCTATGTCCATCATCGTATGAAGCCCCACCTGGCAATTTGATTGGTCCGATCAGTTTTTCGACTGATCATTAATTACTCCTCAATGGAACTTGAGAAAGTAAGGCTGGCATCCAGGCTGAGACAAACCACTATTGGTTACATTTTTAAATTTAAGTTCTAACCCGTGGCTGACTTTCTCCATATTTACCCAAAATGGGTTAAACAACCAAGCATTTTTTAAGTGTGGCTACATCCTGGACCATGGCCAACATGATAAAGTGAGTGGCCAATGGCAAACAGCACCGTATAGAGTCATGCAAAAAAGCAAGCAATCCTGCAAGGGGAAGGGTTGAGTTACATGTAAAAGAATAATGCTTGCTAGAGCCTGGCTGTGTTCTAAAGCTGCCAACCTGTGCCTTTGGTGCAAACCTGATGGCACTTCCAGGTTTGTAGGACTAGGCGTACTGCAATAAATCTGCAACTGTGTGTGGATAATTGTAAAACATTCAATGAGATGATTTATCCTCAGACCATGTTGGCTTCGGCCATGTTGTCACTGAGGTGACCTCCTGTAGAGTTCTGGCCATCGCCACTGATACCAAGAGCAAATAGCTTTGTAACTTAGCTATATGACTTATGGTCTAAAGTTAAAGTTATGTATTTTAAATGCAATCGCCTCCTTAGGTTAATTAAGTGAATATGTGCTTAGCTGAATGTCAATAAAGCCGTCTGTGGGCGGCATTATAGTCCTATATGGTCATCTGGTGCAGAACACATAGCAGCAACTTGAGGTTTTAATCAGTGTTAGTGCAAACATCACAATTCATTTAACAAATATCAAGTTTGGAAAAGCCACTGTTACTTACATGGGGCAGGATGGTTGGTGAGGACTTGTTTGTCCATAATGGCTAAGTGGCTATTGTTTCAATTTCCTGTGCCTTGAGATGGCAGTGGTGGCCACAGATTCTTCAAAATGGTAACTGCTCTGGCAGTTTTGTAAGTTTAAATGTGGTTTTGTTCCCTCACTAACCTCCTTAATCTTATAAGAGAAACATGGAATTAATTTCCACTGTTATGCTGGCAACACTAAACTGAATATTCATCATGGCCAGCAAAAACACTAAAGGTACAATACCTAGATTTTTCATTAAATATCCCAGAATCACAAGGCCAGTGTTATATATATTTAGTTAAGTGATAACTTCAATGTTCAAATGTTTCAAGCTATGTAAATTAATAATTGAGATTGCTAACCAAGGCAGGTGTGAGTAAGAGTAAGCTGGGACCCGCCAGTCAATCATATAGGCGTACCTCATTTACGCTGATACTGCAATATAGTTGTCCTTCAAATATGTAGTGAAGTTGTAAGCATTATTTTAATTTCATATCAAGCAACACAGCATCAGGACTGTTTCAGCATTATTGTTAATGGAATGGTGTCACCGTTCTGGTGCATTATTATTTTGGGTGCTAAAATATTGCAATATTGGCTGTGAGGTGACACACCAACAAGAAGAAGCTGCGCCGCGTCTAGGACTCATCCAGTATCGCACACCGCAAGCACTTTCATCATGAAAGGAAGATAATGTCTGTTCTATGTTATGATTGTACTATGTAGGATTAAATACGTGATTTGCTGAGTCTGCTAGTCTGAAAACTTTACCTCAGGAGCATATCCGTCAACTGAATGAATTGAGAATACTCACCTGAAAAATCTAATAACATCAGCAATTGTCATTCAAGCAGCTGATTTCTGAATGAATGCAGAGAAAAACGTCTCAGTGCATGCAGTGGGGAAGTCAGGATACATTAGCAACAATTTGACTTCAAACCCTCTCCACCATAGCTTCGTCCAGTGACTTGTACAGTAACATCTGTGATAACTAATTTACTTTTAAACCTGACTTTTCTTGCGGCTATTTCAGTTTAATGAAAAACAAGCATGTCATTAAACGCAACATTTATAGAAACTAGAACTTTACCTCATCCATGAAAACTAATTTTCGATTCCGTCTGATCTGATTTATCCACGGTGGAGTTGAAAACAACAGTTCCCATCATTACGCGTTCCTCCACGTCGTCATCAAGCAAAGCCGTTGTTGTTGTTTTGAATGTAGCGCCCTCTAGTGATATGCAATCTTCAGGTATTGAACCTTAACTCATAATTTAAATTGATATTAAACATTAAAATATTCACAAATTAATATGGATTTTTTTTTTTTTTTGATTTTACTGGTTTTCTGAGGCCAAATTAGAACCTGGCAATTATATTTTTCCCACAGTGCTGAATGAGAAGAGCCATAACCACAGCCTACAGAAAAGGGGATGTATAGGTGAGTTAAAGGCTATGATAAATGTGTCTGCAAAAAAACAAGGCATTTTAATTGTTTATAAATATCTCTATCTCCAGATGCACCTTTAAGAGAAATGCACCTTTCATATGGATTACATAATCAGAAGGTATTAGCTTTCATTATCTATATAATGTTTCAGTTCTGCGCTCCAGTTAACGAAGACCTTGCGCAAAGTGCGCCTGACTGTTTTATTTTATTTTACAAAAGCACAACATTTTCTTGTTATTGTGAGATTACGCAAATAAAAGTAGTTGTGAATAATGTATTATTATTTTTCTGTATGACCAGAAATGATAGAGTATTTTAAGTAGGGATGGGAATTGATAAGAATTTAACGATTCCGATTCCATTATACCGATATTGCTATATCGAATCCAATTCCTTATCTGAATTCTCTTATCGAATTCTCATTGGGTGAGGGAATAAGTACAAATTTATTTGTTTGTTTGAACTTGCTGTAATATCTGATCAGAAGCACAGAGTATACACAAATTATGTGTATGCAAAAATACAGCAAATTAACCTACCGAAATGCAGAAGCATCTACTGTGGCAAACGGGCGCAAACCCTTTACCACGAACTTCACACTGCTTCGGTGGCATTCGTTTATCCTGGCCTACTGTCAGTTTCTTCTCCTTCCTTGCCTTGGGTGACAGGAAGTTTGCTAGACATGCACGAGAGATACTATGCTGCACTCTGTGACCAGCCCAGACTCTGGCCGTCATCAGAATCATCTGACAATGGAAATAATCGGCTATAGTAAAAGTTTTACACAATGAAATGGTCGCTTACTTATAACATTCATCAGACAGGGCCTGTCCTGCCTGGAGAGTTTAAGGGTTACCTTTCGGCAGTTCGGTGAGCAGATGGCGATCCCGATTGCTACCGCTGCTGCAGCTGCTTCTGACTTCACTTTGTTGTGTCGCTAATCAGGGGTGTGAACAGTTGCACAAATTCTCACGGTTCGGTTCGATTGCAGTACACTGTGTCAGCGCGTTCGAGTTTCGGCATGCAATTGATACGTTCAAATACAGCAAAAAGAAAAGAAAATGGCAGAGAAATTTCCTTGGTTTAATTTTTTGACTATTTTTGTTGGAACTAACATCATAAAGTATGGTGTTTTTTAGATGTTTGAGCAATAGATGGACATCTTCTTACTTGACTTTTCTTTGGGAGCATATAAAACAAAACAGCTCCTTGGACAAAATGAAATGTAATATTGTAGTGGTTATAAACAGAAAGGTTCATTTTAGCTTTCAGAGTTGACATTTGAGGGCAGCAATTGTATTCATAATGTCAAAATACAACCGACGTGATGTTACTGAAAGTATTATAGCCTATATTCCTGCCAAACTTACAGATAGTAGTGTTATACAGTAAATCCTTGGTGATGTTGCTGATCTGTGGACACTGGATAGTTCATTCATGGCACAATGTTTCTTCCTGGTTTCGCGTCAGCGCTATTTGATCCGTTAATGACGGAGAAATGTGAATGTTTCTCAGCAGATCTGCAGCGATGTCATTATTCTCAGTGGCGAACTCAATGTTTTCTTTACTGGATTTGCCATTGTAGTAACAGTGCTGATGATGAAGATCGCTTGCGCTGCTTTAGTCCAAACTGATGAACGGTCCGTCATCCAAACAACCACACAATAACGAGTAGCTTAGTTTCGATTCACGTTTACGTTAAATTGCCATTGATGTAGAGCAGATGTGTGTAGTCACGCCAACGTCTCTTACACTATGACGCGCGCTTGCCACGCGCAGCGCGGCCTACATTTGAAATAACGAAATGTGGTCGGCAGGAAGAATGTAACCGACGAAGCTGTTCGGATTGCAAAATGCGTACCGAAAGCCTCGGTACTGAACGGTTCAGAGTGCGAATGCGTGTATCGTTACACCTCTAGTCGCTACAGTAGTGCATCGAAAACGCGACAGTCCTGCAAATGAATTGCATGCTGTGTGGCCAAATGCTTCTGTATGTTTGAGGTATTTCCCCCCTTTGAAGAAATTGAAATTTTACATGTGTTGCAAGTGACAGTATTGTCATCTTTCGCATGAAATGTAGCCAAACTTTAGAGCGCTTCTGCCTTGAAGCCATTTTGCCGCGTTCTGAATCAAAACACACCGTGTGTGACGTCATGATGCATTTACAACGAGCGGAACCGATCAGCGGAATCGTTAAGCAGGCATGCTAACGGTTCCAAGGAATCGATTCACTAGGCACCGGTTCTGAAGAAGAACCGGTTTTTGATTCCCATCCCTAAATTTTAAGTTGTTTCCACTGTTGATAAGAAAATGCAAGTGTTCGCGCCAGTGGCGGATCTTAGAAAATTTTACCTGGGGGGGAGGGGGCAAGGGGTGGCAAGAGGTCTCGGCAGGGTGGCAGGGGTAGGACGGTACATGGGAATCCCTATATGTGAATTGCTTTAACAAAACAAACATAAAAACACTTTTAAACTACAGTAGTTATTGTTTAATCATGCCCTTACACACTACAAAGGTTTTTAATTCACAACAGGAATAAGCCCCGTGCAGTGTTAAAACAAAACAAAACTGTTTCTACAACTGTTTTTAAAAAGTAAAAGTATAAAAAGCAAAATGAAAACTTATTTTAAAAAGTACAATAATTGTGTTCAAGCTGTAGTGGACTACAAGTATAAAACAGTGGACAATACTTAAGTTCTTATTATGATTAATTAAAAACGTATACAACCACAACAAACAATCTTCCTAACATTGTCCGGGAAGCAGACACACTCTGTCAGTTCAAATCTAGACTAAAAACATATCTTTGGCCCAGCATATACAAATAACACACTATAGACTTCCTAAATTCAAAATTAGGCTGCATAGTTTAGATCAGCTGGAACCAGGAACACCGTCCCGTAAATGCTACTTGGCACATCATAAGAAGGATGGCGTCTACGCTAATATTAGTTTCTCTGTTTATCCCGAGGGACCCTCCATGGTGGACCTGCGCCAGGACCCATCCCGACTCCTTAGGTGCCGGCCTCATCGACACTAAAGCCATCGGCACTGATCCTCAACATCTCGTCTCCAAACCGGCGTGATTACTTCGACTTACAAACAGATGGAAATGGACAAATACTCTTAATGTTTCGAATACAATTGTTTTGTAATCACTGTTCCTTTGTTGGCCAGAGGAGAACTGGCCCCCGACTTGAGCCTGGGTTCTCCCAAGGTTTTTTTCTCCATTCATTCACCTGATGGAGTTTTGGTTTCTTGCCACTGATGGCTTGGCTTTTGGCTTGCTTAGTTGGGGACATTTAATATTCAACAATATTATTGATCTGCGTTGTGTTATTTTCATGTTATCAATGTGAAGCTGCTTTGACCTCTGGTCATCCTTGTATTACATTACACTGTAGGGCCATGTAGTTAATAAGTAGCTTATAACAAATATAAAATCAGAAAGATTGTATCACATGCACACACCAGTTATTGTTTAGACTACTTAATCCTATTGTATTTGTTTTTCCCCATTTGTAACCTTGTTTCATTGAGTGATATCTGAGAGGAATTGGATTTATAGGACTGCTTAGCTCAGGGGTCGGTAACCTTTTTTGACCAAAGAGCCATTTTTTTATTTATGGTTAAGGCATTTTTCCAAAAGAGCCACAGTAAAATATATAATATTATTATTAAAGACGTGCTTTTTTCAATTACAATTCAACAGCATTAGGCAAATTTTTTAGCTCCATAGACAACTAAAAACAAACAAATATTTAGCAAACAAAGTTTCAATATTAAAGTACGAACGTGTATTCGTGGTTTTTCTTTTTTTAAGTCTTATTTTTCATAAACTTCACCTTTTTTGTCAGCCGCGCTCTCCTCTGTCCCCTGAACGAGCGGATGACTTCCTGAGTCTATGAAAACACTCCCTCAGAAACACCGCGGTGGGCTCAGATTGGTTAGTTTGGCCCGGTGTGTTGTGATTGGCTAAACTGTTGCTCACATTGTCTGGAAGGTTAACGCCCATTACCTTTACAGGCGAAACCTCCATGTCATGAGCAGTCTATGGTATGAGCTCCGAGTCCAGAATGTAAATGTGTCGAACTGCAGTATCAATCAGAATGCGGTGTTGAATTCATGGAGATTCTGGAAGCTGTCTTCCGTAAAATGCGCAGCACAGAGAGTTAGATTACGATCGTCATTTTCAGGAATATAATTAAACATAAATTGTATCCATTGCTGACGAAGTACAGCTTCCGTGGGAAGCTCGAACACAGAAGACCTGACAGCTGTGTGAACACAACACTCGACGATGCGCGCAGAAATATGTGCATGCCCTTTCCTGCATATTTCAGAGGGAGGGGTTGATGTAAATGTGTGGGTTAGTGACGTACCATAACCCAGCTGTAGTCCCAATCGAGTCGTTTTTGTAGACAATATACTTCCTGATATTTAAAAGACGATATCTCTGCTTACACTGAACTTTCAGTGCTGCAACTTTGCAGATACTGTTCATGCACCAACAGCAACATTACACTAGCCTGACTTCATCATACTCATTTTCCTATCGGAAGATGAGTCTGAAACCCCTCCGTCTGGCTTTGATTATGAGGCGTGTCATAACCGAACCAGGAAAAAACAACAACTCTGCACTCAATTGGATTGTCGGTAAACCTACAACCAATCAGAGCAACGCAGTAAGTCAGCTACTTTGCATACAGTTGTCAAATACAGAACGTAGCCTAACTTTACTTATTTTAGAAGTTAAATAACAAGTGTTGCTTCTTTTACTTACTCCTTCATGAGTGCGACTAAAGGAGAAACCACTACGACCACAGGCTTTTCATTACGTCCCATCTTCTTAGCGACCGTCAGAGCCAGCTGATAAGTTACACTTTTCCCAAATCATGTGGGACGGTAAAAATATCTTCCCGATCGACAAATGCCTTGATTGCAGTTTTCTGTTTGTCTATTAAAATTAATGTGCTGTCGATTTATTTCACAACAGACACGACAGCGGAATCTATACATCTCAATTCTCCAGCTGCAGTCATCTCTGAGGGAAGACAGTTAGCGCTCTTTGATAACGTGATGATAACGTCCCTTCAGATCACCTGTCCATCATCCTATAAAGCCCGCCTGGCAATTTGATTGGCCCGATGATTTCTGAACCGATCATAATTACTCCTCAATGGATCGAGTCCAGACCGAACTTCCCGTCCAAAAAATGTTGTGGGCAGAGTTCGAGCTGGCATCCAGGCTAACATTACACACTATTTAAAATGAAAAAAGTAAAATCGCAGTCAACCTTCCCTTTTATTGTGAAGGGCTTTTACAGTGAGGTTAAGTTATCAACTGATGAGCATAGTTCCTCTCTATCTGCAGATGTGTGTGTGTATATGAGAGAGAGAGAAGAGAGAGAGATTACTTACAGAGTAGGCTACTTACTTACATCTACTGTGTATACGTAAATGCTCGACTTGGTGTTTTGGTATTTCAGTATTCATTTGGCCATTTAGGTGTGCAACCGAAAAGCTAATCAAATGATCAATCTCCAAACTGGCACTGTATTGTGTGTTGTAACGTAACGTCGGCGTAATGGCGACCATCAGTAAACGTTATGAATACAAACATTATTTTATATTTTTTATTAAGCTGTTCCTGTCTTTACTCAAATCTAAATGAGATGAGTGCTCTTAAAAATCATGTGGAAGCGATTTGACCGATGATTTTGGTTAACGCAATAGACTCGCTGTTTCTGCTGATGCTGAATCGTCTTTAGCATACAAAACATTAATTACAAATGTAACTAAGTTAAACGCGTGTTTAAATAACTCCTGGGGAAACTCACTTCACCTTCAGAGCTCTGAGACAGCTCAGTCTCTCCAGTCGGGATTGCAGGGCCATCGCGCCAGACTGCTGCACGTTTGAATTAGGGGAGGGGCTAATAATACATTTAAAGGGCACCTATTATGCTCCTTTTTACAAGATGTAATATTGGTGTCCCCAAAATGTATTTGTGAAGTTTCTGCTCAAAATATCCCACAGTTAATTTATTATAACCATTTGAAAATGTCATTTTTGGGGCCTGTTTAAAAATGAGCTGTTTTGGTCTATACGACCTTAAATGCAAATGAGCTGCACATCCCCGCCCTGCCTTTGGATGAGAGCGTCACTTGCATACTTATGGCAGTCGGTAAGCAGAGTGGCTGAGAGAGTGAGAGACCCGCTGTTTTGAATGTCATTCAGCCTTACATGTTTGAATCGGAATATATAAATAGTCTCTGATCAGACCCAGATGATGAAGAGACTTCGGAAGAATAAACACAAATGAGAATGGACCAGTACGTCTCGGTATGGTTATTTGATACATTTATGTACTTGTAGAGTTGTAATCGTGTCCCCTTTGAAAATATGGATGTGCAACACACACACACAGACACACACAAACACTAACAATGATGCAATTTTTTGAAACTACATACACATACTGTGATAAAGTTTGCTACTGCGAGAACAAATTTTATTAGCATGTTTAATTTGATGTTTTGAATGGAGAAAGTCTCTAAAATCTCTGACTGTCCTTTGAACCACACGAGAAACCTATGCTTTTCCTGTTTCCCATCTCATCGTGTGAAAACTCGTTTGAAGTTTTCACCTGCTCTGAGACCATTTGTCTTGGAGTCTCGAGGGTCACATGCATTTACATTTGTTTTGTTTCAGTTTCTCCCCCTCAATGTAATCCCTCCCTCTTTGAAATGTATAAATTAGAATGTAAGGTTCTTTTAAATCAGACTATCCTTGAGAAGACTACAGTGACGCAATAAAGAACTTCTGCGTTAAAGATACCTCAGAGTCTCCTGGTCTGTTGTGGGGAAGAATAAAACTTCATTACAGATGGTGCCTTGTGACCCGGATAGAGAAATCTTTCCTGAATCCAGAACTGAAGCTTCAAGCAACAAAAGATTTCAACAGAGAATCTCAACTGAATCTTGAAAACTTCAAGCCGAACAAGATCTCAAAGCGGACTGAGTTCTAGAACAAGAACAAAAAGAACTTTTCTGACTGAGGTCCAGACTGAATCTTTTCATACAAGCAACGATTCGTTGAGTTTTCACTCTATTCAAAGAACCTGACCAGTACCAAAGTTGTGCCTCTGTGCTGTCAGAGAGTTATCAGACAGCTGTAGTGTTTGAACAACTAAAGTTATCCTTTAAAAGTTGTTTTTTAAAGATGATAGATATCCTCTGTTGTCAGACAGGGAAGATTGACATTGAATGTTAATATTTTGGGAGCCTCTGAATAAGTCAGGGAAGTTATAAGATATCCTCTGGATAAGTCAGGGAAGTTTTGTTTAACGGAATAGTGCCTATGTTGCGAGAAAAACATATCCTCTAAACTTAGGGAAGATTAACATTACGTGTTAATATTTGGTGATAACCTCTGTTCACGGAGAAGAATTAGCATTTTTGTGCTAGTTATTTTTTTGGTCATCCTCTAAAAGTTTTGGAAGGTGAAAGATCCTTTCCATTTTCTTTCAGGGAAGATTAGCGTAACATGCTAATAGTTTCTTTTGTTTTTGTTATTTTGTGTTATTACCCTTAAAAAATTATTTTAGAGATGAAAGTTTGATCCTCTGTACAAGCAGGGAAGATTAGCATAAAGTGCTAGTAATATTGTGGATTTCCTTTGCTCTGTCAAAGAAGGTTTTACAACAATCGATCTGTGTTAACAAGTGTAGCCTCTGTTGATCAGAGAAAGTTATTTTTTTTTGGTGGGTGGTAAAGAATATCACAAAATGGTTTGGAAAAATGCTAGGTTGGTTCCTACAACTGAGAAAAGTGGCCTTGCCACTCCATTGTGGTCACATAGCGAATTTAAGTCATTGTTAGGAGAACACATTGACTCCATAGTGACTCAGTCAGTCAGATTGAATTTGAGAAAGAAATTTGGCATTCACCCAGAAAAAGTATGGTCTATTGAAGATTGTAAAAAAGTGCTAGCAGCAAGTATTCGCAAGAACAATGTAAAAGCCATTATCTGTTGTCACAAAGAATTCAGTTTATCCATTGCACAAGAACAAGCTAGGTGTATTGCTAAGTTAAATGAACAGAACGAACAATTGCAGACTCAATTGTCCTGTTTCAAGACAAAGGTGAGCCATAACCAGGCCTCAACCAAATGTAACTCTGAAGACCAACAGTCAGATGAAAATTATCCTGATTTACAAGCATTCTTTGAAAGAGATGTAGACATCCCATCAGTAACTGATAAGCATGTAAATGCAATTGAAGTGTGTGGAGCAAGACTAAAGACTCAGAGTAGGGTAAAAGATATTGGCATTGTTCAATCTGTAACCCCCATTCTGCAGTTACAAGCAGGAAATGCAAATTTAGGACCTAAAGACATTGAGCGACTGTCCCAGGGCTTACCCTCAGCAGTCAGCACACACACAGTTCACTGAATTTAGCAGAGCTTTGATCAGTAAAATGCGTCTCTATGACATGTCCTTAACAGAAGTCACACAGTTAATGTCTCAAATTCTAACTGAATCTGAATTCAACAGTTTTGAGTCTGCTGTTACTTCTGAACTGCAACATGCCAGAAAAGATGAATTGAGAGAAGGTGTTTTTAAAATCCTAAAGAATATCCTAGGACCCAAGATGGACTGGTCAAAGATTACTAGGTGTATGCAAAAGAAGGATGAAAGTGTGACTGAATACACAGAAAGATTCTGTCAGACAGCAGCTGCTCATAGTGGGATAGCGGACACTTCAGAGAAAGTGTTAGATGACAACGGTCCATTAGTTTGCACATGGTTTGATGGGCTGTTGTCAGAACAAAGAAATGTGTTGCCTTTCTTAGAAGTGACATGGCAAACTGGAACCTTAAGAAGTTACCTAGACAGGTTAACTTCTTGGGAAACAGACTCTGATTTTAAGGCAAGAGTAAGAATTGCAGCAGCCTCTTTTAAGGTCAGCACAGAAAGTAAATGTCCTAAGAGAGAGGGCAGGTGTTATTACTGGGGTCAGCCGGGACATTGGAGTAGAGAGTGTAGAAAAAGCAGAAAGAACTTTAGAGAAGTCAACCTTTTTGGCCAACTTTTTCTCAGCTTTCTTGCTACTCTGAAGCAGCCATTCTCTACGCCAGTAAACCATTTGGGCTGTGAGTGCTTAATTTCCCCAGTAATTTACAACAGAGATAAAAGACTTATGTTTGTTTAACAGAACAAAAGGAAAGTGACTGTCTCAGCTTTCTTTTGGGGGACTGGTTAAGGAAACTCACAGCCTTAAATGTTATTCTACAGCACAGGCCTTTCATCAATAATAGGTTAGGTCAGACTGTAAATGTAAAGTTCCCACATGCAGTGTAGCACTAATGAACCAAGCAACAGTCAATTTTGTCACCTTTTCCCATTGGGGAAATTGGTTTAACGACCATCACCCATTCTCACGTATGATGTCTACAATGACTGATGTTTTGTTAGAGGATGAAGGAAAAATAACTCATGATTGAGTTACGCAGATCAAAGTACACATGTCCCAGGACAGGCCAAGCCATTAAAGCCTTAAGGGCATGTGCCCCATCAAGAGATGTTGATCGGCAGTATTGTGTCAAGGAAGAAAAAACTTGGTCTCATATGTCACATTGAAAAGTGTTCTGTCACATTGCAAAGTGTCCTGCAAAGTTATGCCACTCACATGGACATGATAAGGACACGAAACCAGTGAGGAGCCAAGGGAAGAACCAAATGCAACAAGCTTTGGGGGCCAACCCTTTCGGTGAAGACTCCCTCATAGGCCTTTCCCATCCATTTAGTCAATCCTCATCTCACTGTGTTTCTTTAGGTGTCAAGAATTAAGGAATAGGGAAAGAGGGAACAATAGCAGACTCCGTGTTTATTCAGCAGGATACAACCCTTGTCTTTGAAGAAATACTGCTCTCCTGTCTTTTGTCTTCCTCTGTGCAGATAACACTTGATGGCTGTCCCGAGACCCATACGCACAGACGTCTTCACCTGCTTATGAAGACACCACTTCCAGAAAACAACGAGACTCACTGCCGAGCCAACTATCACCAAAGTAAAGAAGAAAAAAAAATACACAACGCAGAGAAAAGACTTTCGGAAACCTTCAGTAGTAACCACCAGGACATCGCACAAAATGAGGACTCCAGGATTCTTTTTTTGCTGGAAACGTTGCAGGCCACAGCCGAAGATGGCTGCATTGACTCACTTGTGCACAAATATGATGGTTAAATCTGTTAAATCATGATGGTCTTGATCTTTCAGCAAAAAAATAACAACAGATGACTGAAGTTAATTCTTCCGTAAGAGCTTCACGGACCCTAATTGCATGTTTGTTTTCTGTGTCAGCATGCAATTACAGAAAAAAGCAAACACAGAACATGATCTTATGTGCCTGTAACTAGCAAAAGTTACAGAGAGTGAACTTTTAATCGTTTAAATTTGTACTTAATGTGAGAGTTATTAGTACTCTCAAGAGGGGGAAATGTGAGATTACAAATTTTATTAGCATGTTTAATTTGATGTTTTGAATGGAGAAAGTCTCTAAATCTCTGACTGTCCTTTGAACCACACGAGAAAACCTATGCTTTTCCTGTTTCCCGTCTCATCGTGTGAAAACTCTTGTTTGAAGTTTTCACCTGCTCTGAGACCATTTGTCTTGGAGCTCGAGGGTCACATGCATTTACATTTGTTTTGTTTCAGTTTCTCCCCTCAACGAATCATCGACGCCACGGACACGCACATCGATGAAAATGCGCAGATAGCACAACTTTACATCGTCAATGCCTTTAGAAGGCACAGCAGAAATTTGCAGTCGATCCGACTAAATCCCTAGGAGGAGTTCGTTTAAAGTACGGCGTGTATGAAATCGTCCCAAACTGGCCGCCCTTCCAGTCGAGTTTACGGTATGGGTTTCTTGAGGCTGTTTTGTGGGTCTTGATATGATGCACGTCCCCACTAAATTTCGTTCATGTAGGTTGAACGTGGACGAGGGGCTAATTTTTTCCAATTTTCTAGGTGGCGCTAGCGAGCCATTTTGCCACGCCGATCCACGAAACCATCAGAATACAAACTTTTTCACCAGTCCTGACATGCGTGCCAAATTTGGTGAGTTTTTGTGCATGTTGTGGCCGCGAAAATGGAACTTACTTTGCAGAAAAAGAAAAAAAAGAAATAATCCCAACAGTTTCAATAGGTGCCTCGCACCGTTAGTGCTCGGGCCCTAATTAAAGCTGCAAGCAGCGAGGGGCGGGCCCTCGCACCTGTAGCGCGTCAGGGTGTGAGGCGGCCACGTTGCATATTCTGGAGCTCAGCCGGTGCGGCTGTGAATTTACTATGCATTCAAATCACCAAAAAATTTACATAAAATTGAAAATGGCTGACTTCCTGTTGGGTTTAGGGCATTTCTCCAAGAGGCTTTTTTGTATGTCTGGACATGATCCATGTGCCAAAGAAATTCCGTACATGTAGGTCAAATGTGCGGCGGGGGCTGCTCGGTTAAATGTCACTTCCTGTTGCCAGCAGGTGGCGCTATGACTGGGGATGAATGTCGGCATGTAGATTTGTTCAGGGTGGGACTCTTGTCAAATGTGTAAAATTCCGTGCAGATCTGGGCATTTACAGCCAAGATACTACAACTTCCTGTTTCATGGCGAATCATCGATGCCACGAACACGCCCATCAACGAAAATGCGCAGACAGCACAACATTTCATCGTCAATGCCTTTAGAAGGCACAGCAGAAATGAGAAATCGATCTGAGTAAATCCCTAGGAGGAGTTCGTTAAAGTACGTAATGAGTAAATCATACAAAAATGGCAGTAAAATTAGAACTGGCCGACTTCCTTTTGAGTTTAGGGCATCGCTCCAAGAGACTTTTCTGTGCGTCTTCTTGAGGCTTTTTTGTGCATCCCCATAAGATACACGTCCCCACCAAATTTCGTGCATGTAGGTTGAACGTGGAAGTGGGGCTAATTTTTTCAAATTTTCTAGGTGGCGCTAGCATGCCATTTTGCCACGCTCATCTGCGAAACCCACAAAATATGAAATTTTTCACCAGTTCTGATATGCGTGCCAAATTTGGTGAGTTTTTGAGCATGTTGCGGCCGCAAAAATGACAATTACTTTGCAGAAAAAAAAAGAATTCTAACAGTTTCAATAGGGGCCTCGCACCGTTCAGTGCTCGGGCCCTAAAAATAAAGCTGCAAGCAGCGATGGGCAGGCCCTCGCACCTGTAGCGCGTCGGGGTGTGAGGCGGCCGCGTTGCATATTCTGGAGCTCAGCCGGTGCGGCTGTGAATTTGCTACGCATCCAAATCACCCAAAAATGTATGGAAAATTCAAAATGGCCGACTTCCTGATGGGTTTAGAGCATTGCTCCAAGAGGCTTTTTTGTACGTCTGGACATGATCCATGTGCCACAGATATTCCGTAAATGTAGGTGAAACGTGCGGCGGGGCTGCTTCGTTAAAGGTCACTTCCTCTTGCCAGCAGGTGGCGCTATGACTGTGGGTGAATGTTGGCATGTAGATTTGTTCAGGGCGGGACTCTTGTCAAATGTGTAAAATTTCGTGCAGATCTGGGCATTTACAGCCAAGTTACTACAACTTCCTGTTTCGTGGCGAATCATCGACGCCACAGACACTTGGGCGTTACATAGAAGGAAGCATGGTACACGTCTAGTACACGTCTAGACAATAGTAGTACCCAGTACCGCTGGACGCTTAGACCGGAACGCATGCGCGAGCGATCTGTATTTGTGTTTGTAGCTCCGGAGAATTTCTTCACTAATCCTTGATTTTCTTCTTTACCACTCATTTATAAACAAGCACTTTCTATTTTTATATCATGTGAACTTATCCTCGATACTATTCCTTATAAAAAAAACAATTGGATTGCTTTGATATCGCTACTTAGATCCAATTCTCCGAATCTAGGCTACTAGCCTTTAGCCTGCTAGCATTCCACACGTGGCCCATCGGCCGTCTCATTTACAGCCGTTTCACTGAAAAGATACGGGTTATCCGGCATTTAAGTCCTAAATTAGTTGTGATAATCACTACTAATTTACTGTTCATCTTTTATAATGGCGAACACATCAGATGCGTGTCTAACGTTACCTCTGAGTGCAGGTGAGGAGTCGTTCGAGCAGTTCTCGGTGAAGCAGGAGCCGGAACACGTCGAGAAGCAGGTCCGCGGTCTGCTGGTGAAGCAAGCCGAGCTGTTGGATCGGCGTTCAACGCTTGAAGCATCACGCGCCGATGCTCACAAATCAGTGGTTAGTAACGTTAACTCTTCTATTCAGACCTCATCCACTCCACGTGTTTCTCAGCCCAGGAGGACGCGATCATCTCGGGCTTCATTCACTCCGGCACCGATACAACACCATGGAGCATGGATCACACAGCGGAAGACACGAGACAGGATCAGAGCTACCTCACCGCCCCTCCCAGTCTTCGAGATCCCCACTCGGAACCGCTTCTCCCTCTTCGCGAACCGGAACGCGACGACGCCGTGATCATCGGCACATCCATGGTCCATCATGTCCACGCTAACTCAGGGAAAGGTAAAGTTCGCACTCACTGCTTTCTGGCGCCCGTGTTCTTGATGTCGCAGCACAGGTTCCAGAGATCCTGAACGGTGACAAGCGCATTGGAGCTGTTGTGCTGCACGCGGGAGCGAATGACATAAGGCTACAGCAGACGGAGGTTCTGAAGAAGGACTACATGAGCCTGATCGAGACGGTACGCACCACAGCGCCTAAAGCAACGATCATCATGTCCGGACCTCTTCCCATGTACAGACAAGGACAGGAAAGGTTCAGTAGACTATTTGCACTTAATGAATGGTTAATGTTATTGTGTAATGAACAGAAACTGCTCTTTGTAAATAATTGGCATTTGTTTTGGGAGAGACCCAGACTGTATCGGGCAGACGGACTCCACCCCAGCAGAATCGGAGCGGCTGTTCTGTCGGACAACATCTCCCGAGACGTTACGCACCAGATGACTATTAAGTCAAAGTCCAAATCACAGCCTCTGTTGTCCAAACCTAACCAATATTCATAGTGTGGAGCGTTATATAGAAACTGTGTCCATTCCTCGTTTAGTGAAGCCAAACAATAAATCTAGTGTAGGATCTAGCAAAAATCTTATTGTAATTAAACCAGAAAATCGAAATATCAATGAACAAAAACAATTTTTAAAGCTAGGTCTTCTAAACATTAGATCGCTCACACCTAAGGCGGTTATTGTAAATGAAATGGTCACAGATAATAATTTTGATGTTCTGTGCCTTACTGAAACCTGGCTTAAACCAAATGAATATTTCGGTCTAAATGAGTCTAGTCCACCAGGATACTGTTATAAGCATGTTATAAAAGAGTTTGCAGAATTTTTCTCGGATCTATTGGTGAATGTCGATAAAGCAACAATTGTTGGAGATTTTAACATACACGTAGATAATACAAATGATGCTTTAGGGGCTGCGTTTACAGACTTATTAAACTCCTTTGGGGTCAAACAAAACGTCAGTGGCCCTACTCATCATCTAAATCATACACTAGATTTAATTATATCATATGGAACCAGTCTAACTGATATAGATATTATACCGCAAAGCGATGATGTCACTGATCATTACATGGTGACTTGCATAATACGTACTACTGAAATATGTCATGTTGCGCCACGTTATAGACCAAGCAGAAAAATCCTTCCAACCACTATAGATAGACTCTCAAATAGCTTACCTGATCTATCTAAGCTGCTCAGTGAACCCAAACAAACATATGAATTAGAGGAAATGACTAGCAGTTTGAGCACCATTTTCACTAGTACATTAAATATTGTTGCACCAATTAGATTAAAAAAGGTTACAGAGAAAATTAAAGCACCCTGGTACAACAGTGATACGCATGCTATCGAGAGAGAAACTCGTAACTTAGGCCCGGTTTACACTGTCAGTGAAATGTGACCCAATTCCGATTTTTTGCTCATATGCGACACAGATAGGATGTTATATGACAGTGTAAACAGGAAAAAAAACGCATGCATTCGGATATTTCGAGATCGGTTTCAGGCCTCGTTCACATGTGGAAATAAATCAGATATAAATCCGATATGTGCCAATGCGACTGTCATGTAAACAGGCAGATCGGATTTTCTGAGGCATTAGGCGACGTCTCCGCGGTTTAATGATGAGAGACACCTCAGACGCGCTTCTGCAAAGGGACGGATGGCCGTGTCACAGGAGAGGGATGTGGACAGGGGCACAGAAGGTGTTTTCACAGGATTGTAAATGTGCCGAAAATGATTCATTTACATTTATTTTAAGTATTTAGTAATTTCTTTGTAATAAACACTGTAAGTGGGCTATTTAAAACGTGCTAGGACTTTTAACATGCTCAATTATATATTTAAAACGCGCAGAGTGTGACATCATAATTTGTGTCCATAGAACAAATTAATCCGCAGCCTCTCAAAAAAGAAAAAGAAAATCGTCCACAGCTGATCTACTCCTGAGCGCAACTCCACTGTGTGTTGTGTATGTTTGTTGTGTTCATTTCTATTTGCTGTCTCTGTGCAGGCTCTTTGTTGTATAACAGTGAAAGCCCAAGAACCCCTTTATTTTAAGGCTTAATGTCCCGTAGATTCGGTCCGTTGCAGTACGAATGAAAGCAGTATCAAACATGTCAAGTGCAGTCAAGTTCGGGTGTGTGTGCTGTTTTAACGAGTGTTCTCACCATAGACTGTGGTTCTCACCGATACGCGTGATTCGTGGAGTTTTAACGAGTTTGATAGACATTGTTTCTTATTCAAAAGTGGTGTTTTGCAACTTCATGCATGAAGCATATTTCGTGTTCGTCCATCTGTGCAAGATAATTTAACCCTTTAAGCATGCGCGATATGTTTCAGATACTAGCCTAAATGGCAAGTGTGAACACATGAATCGGATATGGGTCACAATTTAAAGAACGTGTAAACAGACAGTTAAAAAAATCGGATATAGGCAACAAATCAGAATTGGGCATCAAGACCTGCAGTGTAAACGAGGCCTTAGAGCGTAAATGGAAACAAACTAATTTAGAGGTCTTTAGAATTGCGTGGAAAGACAGTATGTCACGTTATAAAAAGGCTCTAAAAACAGCCAGGGCTGAGCATCTCCGCAAACTAATCGAAAATAACCAAAATAATCCAAGGTTTTTATTTAACACCGGGGCTAGACTAACAAATAAACAGACGTCACCAGAGCAAAATATACCGTTACAGTTTAGCAGTAATGATTTTATGAATTACTTCAATGTAAAAATAGAAAGCATCCAAAACACAATTATAAATGTACAATCCTCTATGGTGTCTTATGATTCAGCCTCAATTATGGCCCCTCTAGAACAACTACACCGCTTTACAACGATAGGACAGGAAGAGCTAAATAAACGTATCATTGCATCTAAACCAACAACATGTTTATTAGATTCAATACCCACTAAACTACTGAAAGAAGTGTTACCTGTAGTGGAAGAGCCTCTCCTCAATATTATTAACTCGTCTTTATCTTTAGGTCATGTTCCAAAAATATTCAAGCTGGCAGTAATAAAACCTCTCATTAAGAAACCGCAATTAGATTCAAATAACTTAGCAAATTACAGACCCATTTCAAATCTTCCATTTATGTCCAAAATACAAAAAAAAGTTGTGTCCGCTCAATTGTGCTCTTTTTTGCAAGAAAATGTTATCGATGAAAAATTCCAGTCAGGATTCAGACCGCATCATAGTACAGAAACTGCGCTAGTTAAAATTACAAATGATTTACTTTTAGCTTCTGACCAAGGCTGTATCTCAATACTAGTCCTACTTGATCTTAGCGCTGCGTTCGACACTATAGATCATAAAATACTCTTGGATCGACTACATAACTACACTGGTGTTCAGGGACAGGCATTAAGCTGGTTTAGATCGTACTTATTGGACCGTTATCATTTTGTTTGTTTAAATGGGGAAAAATCAAAGATAACGCCAGTAGACTATGGAGTACCGCAAGGATCGGTTTTAGGTCCTCTGCTATTCTCAATATATATGCTGCCACTTGGTAACATTATAAGAAAACATGGAATTAATTTCCACTGTTATGCTGACGACACTCAACTATATATTTCATCACGACCAGACGAAAACACTAACTCATCTAAATTGACAGAGTGTCTCAAAGATATAAAATGCTGGATGACGCGTAATTTCCTGCTATTAAATTCAGATAAAACGGAGGTATTACTAATTGGTCCAAAAAACTACTCACAAAACCTCTTACAATACAACTTTAATATAGATGGATGTCCTGTTACTTTATCCACTACAGTAAAAGACCTGGGTGTTATACTAGACCGCAACTTGTCTTTCTAAAATCATATTTCATACGTTACAAGAACAGCCTTTTTCCACCTTAGAAACATTGCTAAGCTACGTAACATACTATCTGTCTCTGATGCAGAAAAGTTAGTTCCATGCATTTATGACCTCGAGACTTAGATTACTGTAATGCTTTATTAGCCGGTTGTCCTGCATCCTCAATAAACAAGCTACAGTTAGTCCAAAATGCGGTCGCTAGAGTTCTTACTAGGTCAAGAAAATACGATCATATAACACTGATTTTATCATCTCTACACTGGTTACCTATTAAGTTCCGTATCAACTACAAAATACTACTACTGACCTATAAAGCCCTAAATGGTTTAGCTCCAATGTACTTAACGGACCTTCTTTCGCCCTACAATCCACCGCGTTCTTTAAGATCACTAAATTCAAGGCTTCTGGTCATTCCTAGGATATCTAAGTCCACTAAAAGAGGGGAGGGCGTTCTCGCATTTAGCTCCAAAACTCTGGAATAGCCTTCCCGATACGGTCACGAGGCTCTGACTCGCTGACACAGTTTAAAACTAGACTAAAGACGCATCTCTTTAGTCAAGCATTCACATAATGCTTACCTTTTATTCCTCTGTTATGCCATACGGAACCGTTTGCCGCTGAAACTGCTTAACGCACCAGTGGGGCTCGACAGCCTTTTAGACTTTTAGATCGGCGCGTATGGCTGGGTTGTGGAGAGTTTGTGAGATAGTGATTTTCTAACACCGACTCCTGTACAATGGAAATCATTATGAACATCAGCTATGCTAATTATTTCCCATCTGCCTTTCTGCTGTTATCTCGGGACGTTTGTTCCGGAGAAATGGAGTTCGTCAGGTCCAGCCTCTCACGGGGATTTCAGATGCCCAAACGCCTGTGAAGAGACGACTCAACGCCGGCGATATGTTATGGCTGCATGTTATATATAAACAATATTTATATTTAATATTTATATATAAACAATATGAATGTGAGCCAGAGGAGAACTGGCCCCGACTGAGCCTGGGTTCTCCCAAGGTTTTTTTCTCCATCCAATCTGATGGAGTTTTAGTTCCTTGCCACTGTTGCCTTGCTTTTGGCTTGCTTAGTTGGGGTTATTTAATATTTAAAAATATTATTGATCTGTGTTGTACTACTTTCATGTTATCACTGTGAAGCTGCTTTGACACAATCTGTATTGTAAAAAGAACTATATAAATAAATGTGACTTGACTTGACACGCCCATAGACAAAAACGCGCAGATAGCACAACTTTACATTGTCAATGCCTTTAGAAGGCACAGCAGAAATTTGAAGTCGATCCGACTAAATCCCTAGGAGGAGTTCGTTAAAGTAAAAAGTGTGGAAATCGTCCCAAACTGGCCGCCAAATTCAAAATGGCGGACTTCTTGTCGAGTTTAGGGTATGGGTTCTTGAGGCTTTTTTGTGCGTCTTGATATGATACACGTCCCCACCAAATTTTGTGCATGTAGGTTGAACGTGGACGAGGGACACATTTTTTCCAATTTTCTAGGTGGCGCTCACGAGCCATTTTGCCACGCCCATCAGCGAAGCCCACAAAATACGAAATTTTTCGCCAGTCCTGACATGCGTGCCAAATTTGGTGAGTTTTTGAGCATGTTGCGGCCGCGAAAATGAAAAAAAAAGAAAAAAAATTAAAGCTGCAAGCAGCGATGGGCGGGCCCTCGCACCTGTAGCGCGTCGGGGTGTGAGGCGGCCGCGTTGCATATTCTGGAGCTCAGCCGGTGCGGCTGTGAATTTGCTACGCATCCAAATCACCCAAAAATTGACGTAAAATTCAAAATGGCCGACTTCCTGTTGGGTTTAGGGCATTGCTCCAAGAGGCTTTTTTGTACGTCTGGACATGATCCATGTGCCACAGAAATTCCGTACATGTAGGTCAAACGTGCGGCGGGGGCTGCTTCGTTAAAGGTCACTTCCTGTTGCCAGCAGGTGGCGCTATGACTGTGGGTGAATATTGGCATGAAGATTTGTTCAGCACGGGACTCTTGTCAAATGTGTAAAATTTCGTGTATATAGGTTGAACGTGGACGAGGGGCAATTTTTTTTTTCAATTTTCTAGGTGGCGCTAGCAAGCCATTTTGCCACAGCCATCCACGAAACCCACAAAATACGACATTTTCCACCAGTTCTGACATGCGTGCCAAATTTGGTGAGTTTTTGAGCATGTTGCGGCCCCGAAAATGGCTCTTCCTTTGCAGAAAAAATAAAAAATAAAAAATAAATAAATAATCCCAACAGTTTCAATAGGGCCTCGCACAGTTAGTGCTCGGGCCCTAATAACCCTAACAGTTTCAATAGGGGCATCGCACCGTCAGTGCTCGGGCTCCAATTATCATCATTAGCCTATTATAACATTTAGGCCTATTAGGCTACATATGTAGAAGACACAATTATCCAAAAAAGGAACAAAGCAATTCGTCACATCTCATTCATAGTACAGGTTGGACAATAATAATAATAGGGCTAAGATTATCACAAATAAACACTCGATTTTGACCAATATCCAAGAGTGTGTGCGGAGTTTGGAGCATGCACTGGATGGCAGACAGGCGTGGGCGCGCGTGAACACTTTTATTTTCCCATCAACAGTGGAAACAACTTAAAATACTCTATCATTTCTGGTTAAACAGAAATATAAAACGCTGGATGACGCGTAATTTCCTACTATTAAATTCAGATAAAACGGAGGTATTACTAATTGGTCCAAAAAATACTCACAAAACCTCTTACAATACAACTTTAATATAGATGGATGTCCTGTTACTTTATCCACTACAGTAAAAGACCTGGGTGTTATACTGGACCGCAAAATTTAAAAAAAAATTCAAAATGGCCGACTTCCTGTTGGGTTTAGGGCATTGCTCCAAGAGGCTTTTTTGTACTTCTGGACATGATCCATGTGCCACAGAAAGTCAAACGTGTGGCGGGGCTGCTTCGTTAAAGGTCACTTCCTGTTGCCAGCAGGTGGCGCTATAACTGTGGGTGAATGTTGGCATGAAGATTTGTTCAGGACGGGACTCTGGTCAAATTTGTAAAATTTCGTGCAGATCTGGGCATTTACAGCCAAGTTACTACAACTTCCTGTTTCATGGCGAATCATCGACGCCACGGACACGCACATTCGATGAAAACGTGCAGATAGCACAACTTTACATCGTCAATGCCTTTAGAAGGCACAGCAGAAATTTGAAGTCGATCTGACTAAATCCCTAGGAGGAGTTTGTTACAGTACGGAGTGTGTAAATCGTCCCAAAATGGCCACCAAATTCAAAATGGAGGACTTCCTGTCAAGTTCAGGGTATGGGTTCTAGGCTTTTTTGTGCGTCTTGATATGATACACGTCCCCACCAAATTTCGTGCATGTAGTTTGAACGTGGACGAGGGGCTAATATATGCTAAAACATGCGTGCCAAATTTGGTGAGTTTTTGAGCATGTTGCAGCCGCTGAAAATGGCGCTTACTTTGCAGAAAAAAATAAAATAATAATAATAAATATAGCTGCAAGCAGCAATTCGGGGCCAAGCCCAGCAAGGCGCAGCAAGCAGACCAAGCGTGGCACAGAGCCAGCACATCAAGTACAGCAGCGCAGCAAGCATTTAAGCACCAAGAGCAGTGCGGAGCCTGAAGAACAAAACATCAGAAATTAAATGTACATGTAAATGTACTTCAAGCACATCAAGTACAGCAAGTACCGTAAGCACAGCAGAGCAGCAAGCATTTAAGCACCAATAGCAGTGCAGAGCCGCAAGAACAAAAACAGCACAAATTGAATACACATGTAAATGAAGCACAGCGAGCATTTAAGCACCAACAGAAGGTCAGAGCAGGAAGGAATTGAAATGAAACCTTAATACACAAATTTAAAGTCGCCCCACATGGGACTCGAACCCACAGCCAGAGTGGTTCAGGATTTGAGATGCATAGTTTAGCACATTGCGCCACTCAGAGGTAGTGAATTTCAAAGCAGCAGGGGAGAGGGTTCAGTGTGAGAATGATTCACAAAAAAGTTCCATGACATGTTATTCAGATAAGCATGCTAAGCTAGCTCAATGCTAATGTATCTTATGACTTGGTACATCCAATCATGGCAAAATACATATCCTCGGATTCGACAGGACGCAGGGAATCGAAAGATACCAATTTTATGATTTTGTGACAAATTGCTCACAAGTTACAGCTTCTGACCCAGCTTCTGGGTCAACCTTGTTCATTTTGCGACACCATAACTTTTGAAGAAAGATGAATAAAACAAATCGGGAACAGTACTTTTATGTGGCTCGGTTCGAAGATCATTTGAGTGCATGTTTGGAAAAAATTTGACAAAATTTAGGAGTAGCAAAAAAACTGTTTCACATTCGCTCCAAGATGGCGGCCAGTCACATTGTTTAAAAATAACATATGAGATATCGTTAAAATCGGCATGACCCAAGGAATATTTTGACGTATAGAAATCAAATTTCAAGCAATGTTAGCAAAAGTTATAAGCGTTTTTCAAAAAACAATGATATCTCTGGAACAATAGGTGGCGCTGTGACCAAACTTCTCAGGTACTTCCGGGCCATGCTAATGGTGATCCATACCAAATTTGGTGAATTAATTTCAAATAGTTTAAAAGATATTGCAAATTATGACAAAATTCAAAATGGCGGACACAGGGTACATCCCATCATGGCAAAATCGATATCCACGGATTCGGCATGATGCAAGGAATCCATAGATACCACAATTATGATTTCCTGAGAAACTGTTCAAAAGTTATTGGCCAAAATAGCAATTTTGCATATCTCACGACCCGTAGGTGGCGCTGTTCCGAACTTTGGCATGGAACATGCTTCCGATGAAGTGTACCAATTTTCGTTTCGATCGATCAAACTTTGGCCGAGATACAGCCTCTTAGCCAATTTTGGGTGGACCTCTTTAAGTTTGCGACACCATAACTTTTTAACAAAGACGAATAAAAAAAATCGGGGACAGTACTTTTATGCGGCTCTGTCTGAAGATCATTTGAGTGCATGTTTGGAGAAAATTGTACAAAATTTGAAGGAGTAGCGAAAAACTGAGAACTGTACATTTCAAAATGGCCACTACTGTACTGGGCGGGGTCTTAGGCTGAATCCCAATTCACCCCTTGGCCCTACCCCTTGTTTTCGAGTGTACCCCTTGGCCCTTAAAACGGAGTTATAAGGGCCAAGGGGTTGAAATATACCCCTACGAAATGGAACAACCCTTCATGAACCCGACACGTCCATCAGTCGTTGGCGAAGGCTCTGCCGTTACAGAGTTTTTACAGGATTTCTCCATGACAACAACTGACAATCACCGCAGCTGCCCTTAACTTTGAATAAACATGATGATTATAACATCCTTTCCTCGAAATGTATGTCTTTTCTGATCAGAAAGGTAATTCATTATACCATTTCTTAATTTAAACGGCTATAGTGTTATTATAAGAGTAAATAAAGTGCGTGGTGGAATCATCTGGCGCTAAATTTAAATGTTTAACCGTTTGCGATCCATCTCGCCGGTGATTTCCGATGCATTCCGCGAACTTTCTCATAGCCCTCCGTTTGGAGTGTGCTTCTGAAAAATCTCCGTTTCGAGGGCTATGTAGCCTTACCCTTCCGCCCTACCCCTCGATCTCAACAAGAATAGAATAGGCTAAGGGGTAGGGCCAAGGGGTGAATTGGGATTGAGCCTTAATGTACAGTATTGGTTGTGATCAGCACGATGAGAGGAATCAGGTGTACCAAGTTTCATGTCTCTAGAGCAAAGGGTTCAAAAGTTATAACCATTTCAATGTTGAACTTTTGAACTGCTGGTGGCACTCTAGAGTTGGTCCTAGAGGGTCAAAACTTGGTCCAATTACTATTCATTAGCATCACTACAAGTGTGCCACATTTCATCATTTTCCTACTTATCGGTTCATAGGGCTGCCATAGACTCCATTCACGGAATAATAATAATAAGAAAACCAACAGATACAATAGGTGCCTCAGCCCCTTCGGGCTTGGCCCCTAATAATCCTAACAGTTTCAATAGGGGCCTCGCACAGTTAGTGCTCAGGCCCTAGTAACTCACATATAGGCCTATAGCACTGCGGGAAAAATATAATAAATATCCAGGTTCTAATTTGGATTTTGAAAATTAGTAAAATCTAAATTTTCCCCATATTGATTTGTGAATATTTTAAATGTTTTAAAGGGACAAAAAGTCATAGCCTAAACAAATATCTGAAAATTCGTTGAGATGTATAGCGCAGCATTGGTGTGGTCAAACTAAAATGTTGGTGTTCATCTTTGCGTTTTAAAAATACAACAACAGTTCATTTTTCGTTTTGCAACGACCGTATGGCATAATACTAGATAGGGTTTTTTATTAAATTCATTTAAAAAAAAAGAAACAATAATTACAGGAATAGCCTCTCTAAACCTCAAAGAAATGCCATTAAGACATCGAAGCAGAAATAAGGGAGAAAATATAGCTGCGAGCAGCGATTGCGGGCCCAAGCCGGTGGCACCGCCATCCCGGTGCCTTTAGTTACCTAAAGGCACCGGGATGGCGGGTACCGTCGGCTTTGGCCCTCCATCGCTGCTCGCAGCTATATTTATATAAAGCCGGTGGCACCGCCACCTTGGTGCCTTTAGGGTTATTCTGCACGACATGCAAAAACGTAACCCCTGCTTTGGAATACATACTAGTATGTATTCCACAATTGGAATACATACTAACATACTAGTCAGAACTGAATAGTTGATATCTGAATGACAGATCACCATAGAAGTCAATGGAAAAAATGTGACTAGTAACAAAAGAATAGTTACTAGTCACCATTGAAATAAGTACTAGTGTCTAATGAATAAGTACTAGTATCTATTTAATAGGTACTAGTATCTAATGAATAAGTACTAGTAACTAATTAATAAGCATTGGTATGTAATGAATAAGGACTAGCATCTAATGAATAAGTACTAGTATCTAATAAATAAGGACTAGTGTCTAATGAATAAGTACTAGTATCTTTAAAAAGGTACTAGTACCTAAAGAATAAACACTAGTATCTAAAGAAAAGGCACTAGTATCTAAAGAATAAGCACTAGTAGCTAATGAATAAGTACTAGTACTTAATGGAATAGATACTAGTATCTAACAAATTAGTACTAGTAGCATGAAAATAGAGACTAGTAGGTTAAAATGATTAAATGTTAAAACGGCTTGCCATACTCTATCTGTCGTTTCGACTAGTCACAATTACGTTACAGATATCTTAAATGATAATACAAACTATCCAAAATGTAATTACGACTAGAAAGACGTTGTTGATATCTACAATGTTAATTACGAATAGTCAAACTTAGCTTTTAAATGTTAAAAGGGCTTGCCATACAGAAGTGTAGGCTCAGATAGACACTCAACATTTTCAAACCAAAATATCTGACTTTCTGTGGGTCCTAGCTCATGAGTGTAAATTAGAAAGTTGTCCGGCTTGAGGAGAATATATGAATATATGAAACGATGAGATCAACATGTGTACTGAGTTTCATATTATTACATGCAAGCGTGTTTGATTTATGGACCAAGTTTTTGGACCCCATTCCAGGGGGCGCTGTCTAGCCCCCTTGCCACACCCGGGTACCATCTTCAGCCCGGCTCTGATGGCTGTGGGATCTGACCTGTGTGCAAAGTTTCAAGAGTTTTCAAACCCGTTAAGGGCCCCAAAAGCCGCTAAGAGACTCAAAATCATCAAAAAAAAGGAATGTTAAAGTTTGATGCGTTGCTATGGCAACATTATCTTAGATATTGAATAATGCTTTCACAGCTCTTCATCTGGCGTGTGTTTACATTATACACATGAAGTTTGAAGCAAATCGGGTAAAAGTAAGAGTGTGATTTCAAAGCATTTTGAAAGTGAAACACTTTCTGCTGCCAGTTGGTGGCGCTATATATTTGACTCACAATAGTCACATCCATGTGATCGGCCTCTTACAACGAACACACTGCTGAAGTTTCATCAAGATCAGTTAATGTATGCAGAAGTTTTAACACACTTCCTTTTTGATTTATTTACTTACTTTTTTGATTTATGGACCAAGTTAATTTAATTAATACACTAATTATATAAAACTATTGTCAATGCACTACAATTAAACAGGTTATATGCCTTTACTTTATAAAAAAATAAAAATAAAAACTTATTTAAAAAATACCAGGCTTAAGAAATGTATTTACTTAGCAGGCCAGACACACAGTGAAATGATTAAGCCCCCTCCCCCTACACACACACACACACACACACACACACAGGCAAAGAGACAGACCAAGGCTTAGAGAGAGCATGATCATATTCAAACTACAATATCTGACTTTCTGTGGGTTTGAGCTTATTATTGTTAATTAGAAAGTTGTTTGGCTTGAATAGAACAATATACACGGCAAGTTTTGTAACTGTCAGTAAAACTAACCAAGTTATAACACACTTTATGTGTCCTTTTTTAGTCAAAAAAATCCGCCACGGCCAAACCGTTCGAGATATCACAAATCCGTCCGGAATTTAGCATCCTCAATGTCTTGACTTCATGCACACCGAGTTTGGTGGTGATTGGTAACAGCATGGGTTGTAATTTGATGTTTTTCTAGGACATTTATTTAAAAAAAAAAACATAATTCCCGACTTCCGTTTGAACTGTCGTAAAACTTAGAGCACGAAAGTTGTTTGGCCTGATGTGATCTATGAGTGTACCGAGTTTCATATTAATCCATGCACGTGTGTTTGATTTATGGACAAATGTTCGAATCCCTAAAAGAATGCATCCTAAAAGAATGGTAAAGTTTGATGCGTCGCCACGGCAACAGTTTCAAAGATATCAAGAATCCATTCATAGGTCTTCATCTGCCGTGTATTTACATTATACAGATGAAGTTTGAAGCAAATCGGGTAAAAATAAGAGGGTGATTTCAAAGCATTTTGAAAGTGACACACTTCCTGCTGCCAGTTGGTGGCGCTATAACTTTGACTCACAATAGTCACATCCATGTGATCGTCCTCTTACAGCGAACGCACTGCTGAAGTTTCATCAAGATCAGTTAATGTATGCTGAAGTTATGACACACTTCCTGTTTCACGTTTCTCGCCATAGTTTCGTTTTCCTCGCCACGGCCAAACCGTTCGAGATATCAAAAATCCCCATGCAAACTTTCATCCTCAATGTCTTGACTTCACGCTGACCGAGTTTCGTCGAATTTGGATCAGAGCTCTAGGAGGAGTATTTAAAAGTTCATTGCGTGTGTTTTACAAACAAACCTCAATAGCCGACTTCCTGTTGGGCTGGGGTAAAAAGTAAGAATGTGAGGTATAGATGAAATTATGCTATCGACATGTGTACCGAGTTCCATATTATTACATGCAAGTGTGTTTGAGTTATGGACCAGGTGTTCGGACCCCGTTCCAGGGGGCGCTGACGAGCCGCCCTGCCACGCCCGGGTACCAGCTTCAGCCCGGCTCTGATGGCCGCGGGTTCTGACCCGTGTGCAAAGTTTCAAGAGTTTTCAAGCATGTTAAGGGCCCCAAAAGTGCCCGAATAGTCGCTAGAAAAAAAAAAAAATAAATAAAAAAAATAAACAAAAAAAAATAATCGGAAGGAAAACAATAGGGCTCTGCGCCTTTCAGGCTTGGGCCCTAATAAGAACGGGAACAGATACAATAGGTGCCTCCGTACCTTTGGTGCTTGGCCCCTAATAATAAGAACGGGAACAATTACAATAGATGCCTCCGCACCTTTGGTGCTTGGCCCCTGAATTATAATCCTAACAGTTTCAATAGGGGCCTCGCACTGTTAGTGCTCGGGCCCTAAAAAAAGAATCCTAACAGTTTCAATAGGAGCCTTGCGCCGTTAGTGCTCGGGCCCTAATAAAACAATTTCCTTTTCCTTTAATCCTCCCTTTTCTGGCCTCATACTACTTTGAGAAATGCCTGCACTTTGTATTTTAAGCACTTCTTGCGTTGTTTTTTCCTCTTCACGATGACTCGCTTAATTAAGTCTCTAATTTGTAAGTCGCTTTTGGATAAAGCTAAATGACTAAAGGTAAATGTAAGGTAAACAGCACAGCACAAACACAGTCTTCGAAACTCTATGAAAAGCAGAGGAGGACGTTACTTAAGTCTCAGATTCTTTGTTCTGAGGTGAGGGCGGCGTTTACAGTTCTGCATTCCTTTACGTGGACTATTTGCATGTGAATTCGATTGAGCATGCGTGAGTGTGGTCACATTAGAGTTAATGAGTAGTACATGTTGCTTTTATACAGATTACTTAAAAGAGAATATTTGTTTTTTGGTTGTGAAAAAATAAATAAAAAAATTGTCACTGAGATAAGGTCATGAAACCCATACTGATTATTTCTTCACAAGACTTTTGAAAATTTTATCATGTAGCCTAGAATATTTGCTTAACCCTCAGAGACCTAAGGGTATTTTTACAATTAATTTTCCGTCTGGTGTTATTTACTGAAAAAGCTTGTAAAACATCAATCCTTTGGTGCACAGACAATTGACACACCTCTTTTTTTTCAGGACAAGTTGAACTTTCAGCATATTTGTATTGCATTGATGTCACCTGAA
This sequence comes from Hybognathus amarus, assembly GCA_030378365.1. Classification (NCBI taxonomy): domain Eukaryota; kingdom Metazoa; phylum Chordata; class Actinopteri; order Cypriniformes; family Leuciscidae; genus Hybognathus; species Hybognathus amarus. The sequence goes on from JAQIUQ010001558.1 coordinate 34,195, forward strand.
TGTAAAATAAGTTATGGGACCATAAAGACAAATGAAAGAATAAATCAGAAATTGAATAACTCAAATATTTGTTGAAATCACACACACATACATAAAAGCTAATCAAATTTCCTCTGGAAAACAGTTTGTTCATGTCTTTAGAGTCCTGGAGCACAGGAATAAACATAACTTCTTCCAGAAAAAGTCCAGGCGTTTTGGGCCTCATGAAATTCACTGGTGACAAGCCTCAAAACAGCAATCACACAGAGGGCCACATCTGCAGCTTTGCATTCTATTTTATTTATTCTTTTATTTATTATTGTTATTTTTATACTTTTATACTACTTTTATTCTACTATAATACTTTTTACAGTAAATAATAAATGGCACTTCAGCTGAGTCTATCTTGTAATATAGTTCCTCATCAGTCAAAAAGCTCTGTTCTCCTGAAAATTCATCATCTTACATGGCATCAAAAAAGGCCAGCGCTTTATTTACATCCATTTTTCTCTGTGTTTGAAATGTGCACAAAAAGAATGACGGAATATTTATAAATTATGGACTTCAGAGTATCAAAGTTGGATATACGGGATTGGATTTATTGCTGAAAACCTCTGAAAGGATGCACAAGTTCCAGGTTGGATAGAAAACCTAGAAAGTAGATGTAAATGCTAGAAAGACACCAAAGAAACCCCTGTGATGGCTAGCTCGTTAGCTTTCTGCTGCAAAAAAAAACTGTAAAAAAAAAAATATATATATCGATAAATCTGTCAGAGTTATGTAAACATTTATCGGAGGTGACGTGTGGCTTCGTCAACAATGCCGTCGGTCTCAGAGGGTTAAAGACTATGTGAAAATCATCCTGCGTACTCATTCAGATAAAACAATATATTGATAAAAAATTTGGTTAACACTTTACAATAAGATTCATTAGTTAACTACATTAGTTAACATTAAGGATGAACAATACTTCTACAGCATTTGTTAATCTTTGTTAATTTCAACATTTACTAATACTTTATTAAAATCTTGTTAACATTAGTTAATGCACTGTGAACTAACATGAACAAACAATGAACAGCTGTAGTTGAATTAACTAACGTTAACAAAGATTAGCAAAAACAGTAACAAATGTATTACTCATGGTAAGTTCATGTTAGTTAATACATTTACTAATGTTTAATAAATAAACCTTATTGTAAAGTGTTACCAAAATTTGTAAGACATGTTTTGTTTAAGAAAGCTTTATGCGAGGAGGTGTGTTTTCACACCTGAGAAAGACAAAGACCCTCCCATAATGGCCCTATCAGGTCCTATCAGGCACTATCATTATGAGAAACCTTGCACAAAGAATGAGGAAGAAAAGAATGGCTTTTTGATTGTTTAGTTTATTCACAACACAGCATAATCCAAAGATACACAACAAAAGAAAAAAAGCACATTATTGAACACACTGATCTAAAGACTTGATCTAGAGACTTGAACCACATCTTCACAACTTTTGTGCCATTCCATTCATTTCCAAGGTGTTTGATTTTTCATTTTACCATGGTCATGTACAGAGACTCATGTGAATGTTTAAGTCAGCAAGACTATAATTTACATCATTTGAAAAAGAGACTTCAAGCTTTGTAAAGTCATGTTTCAAGTCTGTGTGACAAACATTTGCTAAGTCACAGTTCATTTTCTGTCGCGTTTCAGAATGAACTTCACATTGAGAGAGACTGCAGAATGCGCATCAGGTTTATTTTATTAATTTTACGGAAAAAAACAACATTTTGTTTTTATTATGAGGGTACACAAATAAAAGAAGATATTTAACAGTTTTGAATGATGCGTAACACTTATATGTAAGATAAAAATCAACAGAGTATTTTGAGTCTCTTTTGCACTGATAAGAAAAAGCGAGCTGGTATCGCCGGAGCGACCGCCTACACCAGGGGGTTAACCATAGTATGATAGTCTGATACACTCAAAAGAGTTGAATGAATACATAGGCCAAACCACATAAAAGGAAAATCATGAGATGGGAAAATTACATATGTTTACATTTCTCAAGTGGTTATATATAGAATTTAAAGGGTTTATTTCTCCTTCTCAGGCAGAATTAAGAGTCACAACTCTCAGCAAATTCCTTTTTGGGTCGTAAAAAGTCTTGTGAATCTTAATGTGTCCTGTAATGCTGTGTTCACATTAAACGTGAGCGCAGGGACGGATTATGACTTAATCCTTAAAGGTATTGAAGGTCAGAATTTTAGAAAAACTTTTGACCAATGTGTTTAAACTTTCTATATATATCAATGCATTATTAAAATCTAAGTACTCTGAAAAAAAAGAGTATAAAAATCGAGTGACTCTAGACCGTTTAATCTGCATTAAACGCAGCTCATTAGTTCGTAAACCGGGACGAAACAATGGGACGAAACAATTGGCTTAGGCGACTGTCACTCTCTCGCAACCATGGCAACCACCCTTTTGCCACACAGGACCTGCCCACTTGCGCGTATCCAGATCGTACCTGTTCGCGTGCTTGTTTGAGCTTGAAGATGCAAAACCCGACGCAGGTCCTCTTGTCTGAAAAGTGCTCCTTGCCCTGCACTTCGACTACCCCGTCCTCGGCCTCTACTTCCTCGGACCCTAATAGCAAAATCCTCTGCTTTGCCCTCGACCACGGATCTGTCCTCGAGCTGACGATGCTGGTACTTGCTGTCTATGGGTAACTTACTTGTCTCGGGTGTGTAGTCCTCATCATAATCAACAATGCTTTCATCAAGCAAACTCTTACATGCAGAACACCATATATATGTAATGAATCTTACATGAAATTCCTCTTCATCACAGTGTAAATGATGGCAATGGAAAACGTGTATCATGCAACCTGTTTTTAGCTTTGCCTTATAGATAACTGAACTAGCTCGTTCAGCGAATTAATATTGTAAGCTTTACCAATATCAATATGCTAGCTTGATAGAGAGTAATAAAATCCAACTTATTTGTTTATCTTCATAATGATAGTTAGATTTTTTTATTTACATGTGTTTCTGACATGATGTCACTACATGCACTTCATCTTCCCCTCTCCGCTCGTCTGAGGTAAATAATGCGTCTTCAGCTCAGCTGTCGGAGTTGCGCGTTCATGTGTTTTGGGGGCGTGGCTTTGGAAGGAGCCAAGAAGGGAGGGGGTGAAGTGAATGGAAATAATGAGCTGTCTTTAAAACAGTCGTGAGAGGTCTACAGACACTCGATTTTTATACTTTCTTTTTCAGAGTACTTAGATTTTAATTATGCATTGATATATACAGAAAGTTTAAAGAAATTTGGAAAAAAAGTTTTTTTTTTCAATTCTGACCTACACAACCTTTGAACCAAGAACGTTTTCGGGAAACTCATATTAAATAAGGTAGCCTATAGCTTAAGCTTTAAGGTATTCCGTAGCGTAAGCCTAACTTAAGAACGGCATAGCATTAATAAGGTTTCTGGAAACCCAGCCCAAATTCCATGTGTCTGCAAACAATGGCAATAAATCTCTTTCTGATCCTGACAAATAGTACTTATTTTTATTCACACAAAGAAAGATGCTTAAAAAGTGGTTAAAATAAATATAATTTGAAACAGGATGGAACAGACAATGGTTCTATAAGAAATTTGGAGTCCTTTATATTCACAGGTCCCAGTAACAGAAGTGACAGTGAGCCCAGCCCCTCATAGACTACAGAGCCTTGTTTAAGAGGCCTTGAATAGGCTATCGGGGACACATTCAAGCATATTAAAAAATTTGTTTTCATTGTTGATGTGTTTTCTGTACCAAACTGGATCACGCAACCTTAAAGCATGGGTCACCCCGGGCTCCTGGTAGTCAAGGGCCCCTGTGCACTGGCCCCATTGGCCCGGTCAGTAATCCTTCCCTGCGTGAGCGTCTGGCATGAGTGTTTCAGCGTGGCATGATGGACGTGAATTCGCCTCGAATCGCGTACGTGATTTTATTTTGTGCTTTTTGTGCATTTGGCACGTCTGACGCCCAGGTTGAAAAATCTGAACTTTCGCTCAATTTTGCTTTTTATTTGCGCCCTATTCGCTCTGGATGCGCAAATGGATTCAAAATATTAAAGCGTCCAGATAGATGTGAATTTGGCGCTCTATTCGCATTTGGTGTGAATGCAGCATAACAAGACACCGGGTTCTGCCAGTGTGTTAGCTTCATTTGGGATGTTAGTTTTGGGGGAAGTTTCATTCACCTTTGTTGGTAGAGTGAGTTTGCTGGATAATTAATTAAATATAATGAATAATGTGTGTGTGCCTGATTGGTCCAGATGCTACAAGAGTGTAATGACACCTTTGCCATTAAGATGTACATAAGCAACTGAAAAAAAGCACAAATGTCAAGGCATGTCAAAACATCTCAAGGACCCAAAAAACACCTTAGACCCCAAGGGTTAACATGCATTCGGGAACAGAATGCCAGTTACACTTTATTATTAAATGTGCATTAATTTATTGCATAACATTTTTGTGGACAGAAGATTTAGCATTTCACTAGATATATATTGAGAAGTGTTTGTAATCATGTTGTCACAGAAACTAGGTTGGAGCTCTTAATTTCATTTCAATGTGCCTAGAATTATGAATTTAATTCTAAAATCCACAAAATGTTCTAAAGTGGGACATCCCCTGGACCACCGTAGAGTCATGGTTCACCGCCCATACTTTGTGAAAAAAACGTTGGGGTAATTGACTGTTTATTAGTCTGACACCTTTACTAGGACGAGACTAAAAAATATATATATATATATATATATATAGCAACGAATCACACTTAAGTAGAATTGTCGAAAATAATAACAAAAAAACAAATTGTGTTCCTGACTCGAAAGTAACTTCATGGCACCTACCTCATCAGGGAAGTCTTTAGGATGTGGTGAGGTGAAGCGTATCCTCATATCTGGATCGATGAGGGACACTCTGTCCAGAAGGTCTGCAAAGCGGAGGCCTCCCTGTTTTGTGCGGTACACGGTCTTGAATCCTCGACTGAGCTGAATTTTGCTCTTAGAACAGATTAACTGCTCTTCAGACAGGTCTCTATAGCTGTTCACATTCTGGCCCAGGAGGGTTACCTCCTTCACCCCCTACATACAGACACACACACACAAACATTATCCCGCCATAAAAGATCTGAAAACAGTAATGGGTTTTTGCTGTAGGTTTATTATACATATTGCAAACTACCATTCTACCTGATCTGAAAGCATGCGGACCTCCTCCACGATGGAAGACAGAGGTCTGCTCCTTTCTCTGCCACGAGTGAATGGCACTATACAGTAACTACACATGTTGTCACAGCCGCGCATGATGGACCTGCAAAACCAACCCAATATGTGAGTTTGTCAATACAATATTAGTATTGTGGCCTTTTCCTGTATCCCACTGATATAAATGGCTAATATTTAAAAAATTGCTGTTGTCGCCCCAAGCATCAGAAGTTCATGAATCTCTTAAATGTGCATGTGCTAAGAATGTGTTGTTGTCCATGTGTATGAAGTTCTGAGAGATTTGGATTCATACATGGGAAAAATTAGGTTCATTCTACTGGGCAGCATTATTACAACACGTTGTAGTTTGTGGGCCATTTTGAGTTGGCAGGTTCACCACCTGGACCTTGAAGGGAGTGGTAGGAACCTTGGGCACATATCCGGGTCTCAGGATCATGTGAGAGTAAGCCGGCCCGAACTCCAGGCATGCTTCGTCAACAGAGAAAATGCGTGCAGGTCGCCTGTGCCTCTTGATGGATCCCAATGCACCCAGGAGCGCTGTCTTCATAAACAGGAACTTAAGCTCCACTGTATTGCAAAGTGCTCAAAGGGAGCACTCTGCAGGGCAGGTAGAACCACTGAGAGGTCCCAAGAGGGAATGAGAGGAGGTCGAGGAGGATTCAATCTCCTCGCTCCTCTCAGGAACCTGACGATCAGGTCGTGCAACCCTACGAACTTACCTTCCACTGTATCATGGTGTGAGGCAATAGCGGCAACATACACTTTGATGGTGGAGGGAGACAGCCCTTCGCTCCATCTTGAAGGAAGGAAAGCATGACACCGATCAAACATCTCCGGGGGTCTTCTCATGAGAAGAGCACCAGTTGACGGAGAGGTTCCACTTCAGACGTGTAGGCGTGTCTCGTGGACAATGATCTAGCGGAAGTGATGGTAGCCACCACTCTTGGAGGTAGGGTACTCAAACTTGCCTTGTCCCATCCAGGAGCCACACGTGGAGGTTCCAAATATTGGGAAGAGGAAGGAGGTCCTTCCTCATAGGAATTGGCCAGGGAGGTGCTGTTGAGGGGGGCTACGAGTTCGGAGAACCAGGTCCGGGTGGGCCAATGTGGCATGACCAAAATGACCTACTCCTCGTCCTCCCTGACTTTGCGCAGGGTCTATGCAAGAACGCTCACTGGGGGAAGCACATATTTGCAGCCCCATGGCCAGCTGTGTCGCCAGTGCATCCGTGCCCAGCGTGCCCTCGGTCAGGGAATAATACAGGGCGCAATGGGTCGAGTCGTGAGAGACAAACGGATCTATCTGTCCGTTCCTGAACTATTCCCAAATTATCTGAACCGACTGGGGATGGAGTCCCCATTCCAAGCCGTGAGAGCTCATTGGCTGCACAGTTCAGGACTCCAGGGATAAAAATCACTTAAAGCAAACTCAGATGCTCCAAATGAGGAGGTGGCAGGCGAGTTGTGACATACGGCGAAAGTGTAGACCACTGTGATGGTTGATGTATACTACAGTGGAGGTATTGTCTGATCGGACTAGTACATGGTGACCCCTGAGCAACACCCGGAAGCGGTGCAGGGCAAGACTTGCAACTTGAGGCAAATTACATGCCATAGGCGCTGGGGTCCTGTCCAGGAGCCTGCAGCAGCATGTTTATTGCACATGGCGCCCCAACCCGTGTTGGAGGCATCTGTTGAGACAACAACATGCCGGGAAGCTCGTTCCAGGGCCACTCCAGCCCATAGAAAACTGAGGTTCGACCACAAGGTGAAGGTCTGACTGCAGGTCGGAGTAACTGGTACTTGGAGCACGCCGTGTTGCCATGCCCACCTCGGGACTCAGTGGCGAAGCCAAAGCTGAAGCGGTCTCATATGAAGCAATCTGCCCTACAAAGGCAAAAGACTTTAACTCGCTAGAGTGTGGAACTGAGAAATATTACTGGAACTGAGAAAGATTTTGTCCCACCAAATTAATTATAGGTTGGACACTGAAAATATGGCAATTAGATGTTTAAGTAATGAAAATTATCTACGCAACAAAATTTTTAGCTCAAACTTTACTTTCGACCACTATTTTAAAGTTACTGTACTCTGCCTTTGTATTGTCAGCAAAAAGTGAGAGGCGTGCCAAGGCAAAAGGCAGTAACTTCCACATTATCAATATTTGGTTGCTGATCACCATTAACAAAATCATTATAGTAACTATTTTATTACTATTTTGTTATAGTATAAAATCTAGTGATCATGGCATTTATTTTGTATGATTTACAATTACCTATAGCCTCTACTTATTGTGCTTTGGTTGCATTCTGGTGGCCCTATTTATACATTAGACATGACAAAATACCTCCACAGCGGTAAAGACTAAAGAGTACCTTCAAGTATCTCTAGCACACACTGTCATCCGAGCACTGGGACAGAGGGGGATAAGAGTGGCGAGGCAAGTAATGGGGGCTCAGAGATGGGATACAGCTCTTAGGAGAGAGTTCTCCCCGGCCCACCACCGGGGGAAGGAGTGGCCCTGCAACCACCTACTGAAAGAACTGCAACCCACGTCTGAGCTGCCCGTAACGGGAGTGCCACATCGCCTGACGTTCAGCAGGCTGCGGGGCTGGTACGGGCAGGGCCGCTTTCCTGCGACCACCTCCACAGCGCAGCCCGGTGCTGCTGGGAACGTGCGGGAGGGGGGGCGGAAGTCGCAGGAGGGCGCTTTCAGCGGCAAGCGGACTGAGGCGTCTGAGCCGGCGGCTGGTTGGCAGCAGCTGGCCGCGAGGTCAGAACATGTTTGGTAGCCACAGTCCACTTCTGGGTGGCCAAGAACCCCACTTCTGGGAGGCCGCTGAGCAGCTCGCGAAAAGTCAAAGGAGACTCCCACGATCTCATGACCTCTTCATGCATGTACGGGTAAAAAGGATTTGGGTTCGCCTCCCCCAACAACCAATCAGCAGCCATAAGTTCTCGGGACATGGTGACTGGTTCCACACAAGCCCTATACTCACGGCGGCCCAGGAAAGAATAGCTGTCAACTCTGGATCAGACTCGTTATGCTTGCACACCCAGGGATGGCAGCACAGACGAGCAATCATCTCCAGAGGACTCCAGCTCACCTCGTGATGCGGCAATATTCATGATTTCATCAGCCAGGGGACCGAATGAGACTGTGGCCAGGCTGGCAAACTCACTCGGAACCGTGTGAGACGGGGTGGGGACCGAGGATATTTCGTATTTTGGGAGAACGTGACCTAGCCACAGACACAGTCTGAATGTGATCGAAGCCCAAACACGTCAAAACAGTGCTTGTGCCCATCAGGTGAATCTATCAGAATACTGCACAGAAATACACGGGCAGATCGTCTTTAGAAAGCCGCATGCACGCTCTTTTTGTAAAAGAAAAACTCGCAGCAGTGTTGAAGTGCCCAGGGAGAAACACACACACTTTTCAGTTCAGCAGGCAGGAATGTGAAACTCGCTGGAACTCGCCATCATACCGACTGGAAGCTGTTCATCAAGAGGATTCTCGAAGATAGTCCGAGAATAGGCTGCAGGAGTGAAGAGAACTTCTTGGCACTGAAGCAAAAACATATCTGCATGTTTCCAGTGTCCTCCTTTTATACCCACGAGGTGGGGCGGAGTTGCGCCATGCAAATTCCGCAAACCCAAGGTATTTCATTGCCATTGGCTCGTTTTGTAATACTCGAAATCGTTAGGCTTTCTAAGCGAAACCCCATTCGTCGCCATCCGACGTAACTCGGAGTGACAACGAAAAGGAACTTTACTTTTAACGATGACTCGGTTGCTGTATTCATTTGTACTTCGCTTTGGACATAGATGTCTGCTAAATGACTTCATGTAAATGTTCATTAAAGTTCTGTCTACTTTACCATATGACTGCCTTGGAGTATTTCGTCTACATAGTTTTTCTGCAGGGTAGACTGCAAAGTCACTACACTTCATGCATCAACTATAATCTGTGTCTATTTACACATTTAAATACATATACAATTATTACATTTCATGAGATAGATTTTTTTTAAAACTCATAAGCCAACATTAAATCGAATTTACTCACACAAAAGCGCTGTGCCCCTCCAGAGTCCGATGGACAGGCATGACGTCAGCATAAGTCTCCTCTAATGATAACAACACATTGCTGGCCCTCTGGCCTCCGTGAGCAAGAGATAGTAATCGGGGCAGATCTCTGTACGAGTCTGGCCCTGCCAGAACATCCACCAACTTCTCCCGCTCAAGTAATTCAAACTTTAGTCTTTCCGCCATGCAACCTACAGCAGGACAGAAGATAATATATATATATATATACATATATTACGACTTGACAAGAAGATTGACCAGTTGATGGAACTTGCCCAATCTGGAACAGTAATGCAATTCTGCTGACAATTCAGTTTATGCAAATGTAGAACTACTGCAAAAACATAAGAAAAAGTGACGGGGCATACACACATACCATATGTCCCTGTGTCAAAAAACAAACAAACAGCTAGACATGATGTTGGAATAGAATGTTAAATGGTAAATGGACTGCATTTATATAGCGCTCACAGACCCCATGGCCACCATTTTGCCTAACATTCACCCATTCACTCACTCATTCATACACCGACGGTGGTGTCAGCCATGCAAGGCGCCATCCAGCAGCTGGGGTTAGGTGTCTTGCTCATGGACACCTCGACACTTGGTCAGATGGATCTGGGGATTGAACCACCAACCTTCTGGTTTGTAGACAAACTACATGAACCACTGAGCCACTGCTGCACCATGTAATAGAACACAGAGTCTTTTTCTACCTGAAAAATTTAAAAGCACTGTTTATTTTATTTTCATCTTTGTTTTATTGTATTTGTCCTATTGTTCTTATTTTTAATAGCAATTATAAATCAAAATAACAAAAATAACTAATTGTCACCTCATTTGTGGTCTATATAAAGCAAAAATGCAATGTTTGGGTCTGAATTCTTCGTTATTATAGTTCCACAGGCCCCTTTTCTACCCCTTTTCTGATGTGCGTCTGTGGGAAACTCGTTTTGGAGCGGCCTCTTTAAATAAAAAGGAGATGCGTCATACCCCGCCCGCTCTCCAGGTTGCGGAGTACAAACTCGTTTCAACTCCACCCCGTTCAGCCATTGTTGTAGTTTGATCAGAGATACATGATTATATAGCGTCAAAGAACGTTTTTATTCACAAGTTAACAAAATGTCAACAACGGAAGAATTGTCCATCAAGCCTTACATGTTCGAGCCAGAACGAGACGAGTTGAAAAAGACGACAACGAACCTGCAGAACAATGTCTTCATATGGATGTATTGCAATGGTATGTACCTGTATTGTGTTATAATGGAAAGTCGATTGTTTCTCTTGTTAAAACAAGCACACTAACAAGATAAATGACTACTGTCTAATATTAGCACTAAAAATCTGTATTGATATGATCCGTTTAGAAAAGCATCAGAAAACACAGCAGCTAAATGACCATTGTTATGATGAAACTCAAGAACAATAATATTGAAGAAGTGTAACGTTACTGTGGTTCTGACCCGTGTGCAAAGTTTCAAGAGTTTGAGCACGTTAAGGGCCCCAAAAGTGCCCATAAATATAGCTGCAAGCAGCGGTTACAGGCCCAAGCCAGTGGTACCGCAAGCCCGGTTCCTTTATTTACCTAAAGGCACCGGGGTGGCGGTACCGCCGGCTTTGGCCCTTCATCGGCTGCTTGCAGCTATATTGCAGCAGGGTTATTGTGCACAACGTACAAAAACGTAACCCTGCTTTGACTGTCGAAAAGAAGTGTGCTGAAGAGCTGTCATCAGTGTGGGGTCTGCAAAAGTGCGCATCGAGGGCACATATCAACCACAAAGTATGCGTGAGCAACATTCTGAAAGGTCAGGTCTACATCTACGTGTGTTTACATTTTAGTAGTAATGTATGTGTATTATCCACTAATCTAGTTTATAATTTTTGTCATAGATTATGATCATATATTTTTTGGATTTGTTGTTTATCTTTATAATGAAGTTGTCTGTATTAAGTAGATTGTGTTTAAACACACACAAGAGTGATTATTAGTTCAACACACAGAGTTATAGAAATTCAACTTGATCTAAAAAAAACTGCACTGGTATCGGCATCGTTCAATACTCAGAATTGTTGGTATCAGATTGGATTGATTCTAAAAAAGATGGTCTCGGTGCATCCCTAGTAGTAGTGAAGTTTGAAGCAAATCAGGTAAAAATAAGAGGGTGATTTAAAAGTATTTTGAAATCTACACACTTCCTGCAGCCAGTTGATGGCGCTATAACCGGGGTTGTGGTGCCACCGGCTTGTACCAAAACTACGTCTGGGAAAAAATTTGGCAACAATTGTTATTATGAGTTGAAATATTTTATCTCACTCACTTTAAATAAATGTTAAGCTTCCATGAAGAAAATTCTGCAGCAAGTGGCTATGAGCCAAAGACGAACGAACACGTTCAATTAAGAGTGACTTTTAAGAGATAATAATGCAACTTTATATATTTATTGTACACTTATTATATAATTTTTTTAACCACATAATTAAGTTACAGGTACATATTGATATGAGATTAATGTTTTAAATCTTAACGTTACCTGTTAAATCCATTTTGTACAGCATACAAAACTCATCCAGACAAGATGATCACAACAATATTATCAAACTCTGTAAATAAAATCTCTGATTTTATTTCAATAAATCAAGACGGCAAGAGAGCGCGTGATACATGGATGTGCTGTTAATGTGTTGCTATTGATGACTGTCACAAGGAAATAAAAGGAAATGCCACACAATAGAATCTAGCTTTAAAAGTGCATAAAGCTGCTTGTTTTATTTGTTGTTTGTAGACTTATTAAATATAAAACTTTTTAAAATGTTTTCAGTGTGGGCATAAGTTGTTTTTGAACACTTTCATCTCGTATTAACAAAACCGTGATATATTGATAATCACAATAATTTTGGTCACTATAATGGCGATATTAAATTTTCATACCGTCCCATCCATATTACTTATTAATTATATATATTATATATTACTACTATACTGCACAGATCAGTTAGTGATATATACACTACCGGTCAAAAGTTTAGGGTCGGTAAGATTTTTTATGTTTTTAAAAGAAGTCTCTTCTGCTCACCAAGGCTGCAATTTTTTGATAAAAAATACACAAAAAAAACAGTAATATTGTGAAATATTATGACAATTTAAAATGACTTTTTTATGTTAATATATATTAAAATGTAATTTATTCCTCTGAAAAAAAAGCTGAATTTTCAGCATCAGTTACTCCAGTCTTCAGTGTCACATGATCCTTCACAAATCACTCTAATATGATGATTTTATGCTCCAAAAACATGTATGATTATTATTGAATATCGAATATGTGTATTATCGAATGTTGAAAACAGTTTTTTACATTTTTATTCCAGGATTCTTTGATGAATAGAAAGTTCAAAAGAACAGCTTTTATCTGAAATGGAAAGCTTTTGTTACATTAAACACTACTGTATAAAAGGCTTTGACATATTTGGGTGCCTGCCGCTTTAAGGGGTGCCTTCTTCTATGGTTACGGTGAAGGAAGTGCGAAGTGTGTGTTGGCTTTAAGGGGAAGAGAGAAAGAGTTCAAGTTTAATAGTTGCAGTTTAGCCCTCGTACATGGGTTGATTAGTCTATTTAGTTAATCCTGAGAAATCCACCTTCCAATATTCCATGTATTGAGTAAATGAAGAAAAATAAGTGACTGTTATTTTGTTGTGTTTATGTAAATCGGAAAATTTACCGTGTATTCACATGTGCCAAGCTAGATGAGTGAGATTTCTGTAGTTAGAACAATGTTCATGCTGTAAAACGTCATGGGAAATAATCAGCTAACTTGAGTGAGCCTTCTAATGTTTTAGTTACGTATTATGTTTATTTCTTTGAGGTAAATAGAGTTAATATAGTGCTCAGGAGACCATGTGCGAACACTATTGTGTAGTAGCCTTGTTTGGCCAGAGGGTGTCACCATTATTTCTTCTATAAACCCCCTTTATAATACAGTTCTATGCAAACTGGTTAGTGAGATGGGTAAAACTCAGTGTAAAGAATAATATTTATGTAATTGGAGATTGTTTAAAGGGCATAGCAATGTCAATTGAGATATTTATGTTTGATGAGCCAGATTTGTATTATGTGTGTGAATTTATTATTCATGTTGCATAATAATTTAGTACTGGAACTGTTTAAAACTTCAGTAACTAATTGTGATTTATTTTTGTTTTATCAGACTGTAATGACAATACTGGATATTGGAATGTTCTGATGAGTACTACTGGAATTCAATACAGTTAAATTGATGATATTGCTCCTGTGAAAGTCAGGAAGAATAGCGGTAGACAAAAAGCACCTTGGAGAAACTCAACAGCAGTGCAAAATATGAAAAGACAATGCAGAAGAGCAGAACGCATGTGGCGGAAGACAAAACTTGTAGTCCATTATAACATCTACAAAGACAGCATCCACGCTTTCAATAGGGAACTAGGCAAAGCTAGACAGACTTTCTTCTCAAATATTATAAACAGCATTATAAACAACACACGCACTCTTTTTGCTACTGTAGAGAGACTGACAAACCCCCCAAGCCAGATTCCCATAGAAATGCTCTCAGATAGGAAATGCAGTGAGTTTGCTTCTTTCTTCTCTGTGAAAATCAATAATATCAGAAAGGTGATCAGCACATCCTTGAGTTGCTCTGAGGTCAGGCAGATCAGACCACAACTTGAGAAAGTAGTTACTATGTCTGATTTCGAAGAAATTGATGGAACAATTTTGGTAGAAACTGTACAGCACCTTAAAACATTCACCTGCGCCCTTGACACACTTCCCACATCTTTTTTCAAAAATGTGTTACACAGCTTAGAAGCAGATCTCCTAGAAGTGGTAAATGCCTCACTTCTCTCTGGGAGTTTTCCGAACTCCCTGAAAACTGCAGTTGTCAAGCCCCTCCTGAAAAAGAGCAATCTGGATAAGACCTTCTTAAACAATTATAGACCGATCTCAAATCTTCCTTTCATAGGCAAGATCATTGAAAAGGTCGTCTTCAATTAGCTGAACAAATTCTTAAGCTCAAATGGATACTTTGACGATTTTCAATCTGGTTTCCGATCGCATCACAGCACAGAGACAGCGCTCATAAAGATAATAAACGATATTCGCTTAAATACTGACACAGGCAAATTATCCGTGTTGGTACTACTCGACCTCAGTGCTGCATTTGACACTGTCGATCACAACATACTTCTTGACAGGCTGGGAAACTGGGTGGGGCTTTCTGGGATAGTCCTAAAATGGTTCAGGTCATACTTAGAAGGGAGAGGTTATTTTGTGAGTATAGGAGAACATAAGTCTGAGTGGACATCCATGACTTGCGGAGTCCCTCAGGGCTCGATTCTTGCGCCACTCCTATTCAACCTTTATATGCTCCCAATGAGACAAATAATGAGAAAGAACCAAATCGCTTACCACAGCTATGCAGACGACACACAGCTCTACTTAGCCCTATCACCTAACGACTACAGCCCCATTGACTCCCTGTGCCAATGCATTGATGAAGTAAATGGTTGGATGTGTCAAAACTTCCTGCAGTTAAACAAAGACAAAACTGAAGTCATTGCGTTTGGAAACAAAGATGAAGTTCTCAAGGTAAATGCATACCTTGACGCTAGGGGTCTAACAACTACAAATCAAGTCAGGAATCTTGGTGTGTCTCTAGAGTCAGACCTTAGTTTCAGTAGTCATGTCAAAGCAATAACTAAATCAGCATACTATCATCTGAAAAATATTGCAAGAATTAGATGCTTTGTTTCCAGTCAAGACTTAGAGAAACTTGTGCATGCTTTCATCACCAGCAGGGTGGATTACTGTAATGGCCTCCTCACTGGCCTTCCTAAAAAGACCATAAGACAGTTGCAGCTCATACAGAACGCTGCTGCCAGGATTCTGAGCAGGACCAGAAAATATGAACACATCACACCAGTCCTCAGGTCTTTACACTGGCTGCCAGTTACATTTAGGATTGATTTTAAAGTATTACTCCTGGTATATAAATCATTCAATGGGTTAGGACCTCAATATATTGCAGACATGCTCACTGAATATAAACCCAACAGATCACTCAGATCATTAGGATCACATCAGCTAGAAATACCAAGGGTTCACTCAAAGCATGGAGAGTCTGCTTTTAGCCATTATGCCAGCCGCAGCTGGAACCAGCTTCCAGTAGAGATCAGGTGTGCTCCTACTGTAGTCACATTTAAATCCAGACTCAAAACACATCTGAATGAGCACTGTGCCACTGTTCGTCCGACTGTTACTGTACTTCATTTTATTCTACACTGTTTTAATTTACTGTATTTTATTTTTATCATTATTTTTATTTTTTATTCTAAACTGTTTTAATTATTCTGATTTCTTTTGATTATTTTAATTTCTTCTATGTAAAGCACTTTGAATTGCCATTGTGTATGAAATGTGCTATATAAATAAACTTGCCTTGCCTTAAAGAAGGAAATTACATCTCCTCGTATTTATTTCTGTGTCCTGACCGATACACCATCCTGTTTACTGGCTGAAATCCTTTATGAACTAGCCCTACTTGATTACCTCACTAACATTGGTCCTTCGAGCCAGAGCAGTATCCAGGATGGAGTCAGATGAAGAGATGTATCCTGATGTGAGACCTAAACGTTAAATACGTCGACCTGCCAGACTTCAGGACTTCGAAGTGGACTATATGGGATATAGTCAACGAGATCAGTTGAATGTGACCTACCATCACCTGCCTTGGATAGGAGGGGGTTCCTCACTCAGGAGGGTCTACACCAGATGACCCCCTTCCAGACAGCCCACCACTCTAGTGGCTTCACTGGGAATGCTGCTCACCCTGAGATTCCTCAGCTAGCCCCAGACCACAGCCAGAGGAGAGGGGTGGGTGGGTTTATACAGCATGCACAAACCCCATCATTCCATCAGAGCCCATATCTGGATTCCCGTTTCTCTGAGGAAATCGGAGCTATTAGAGGAGAATACTAAGCTGATCCAAACACAACAGGCCTTCCAGACGGGCATAAAAGAACTCAATGAAGCACGGCGGGAGATGAAAGAGCTGCTGGAGGTAGCCCGCTCACTGAAAGCAGACCTGGCCCAAGTTAACAGCCCAGCCTCAAACTACAGTGACCTTGAATCTCCACAAGCCGGTGCTGTAGCCTCAAGGAGTTTCGCTGTTGCAGCACACTCGAAGGAAATGGATCAGGAGGACTGGCCTGATCCTCCACCCTGGCCTGAACCTTATGAGAACCTGTCAAGAGGCATGTGCATACCTGCAAACTCCTCAGCGAAAAAAGGTGACAGTGGGCCGGGCATATATAAGCCATTTTTATAAATGTCTTAAGCCTTCTATGTTTTAAATACGTTTTATTAACAAAGGCATAAAACCAGTTTATTTATAGTGCACTGATAGTAGTTTCATATAATTAGTTCATTAATTAAATTAATAAAAAGACAAAAAGATTTTGAGATATGTTTGGTAATTTTACCTGAATTTATTTAAAGTTAATTTGCTATATTTCAGATATATATATATATATATTTGTTTTCCTTAATTTTAATTAACCCTAACTGTATTCTCATCAGAATTATCAATAATTCCATATAAAATAATACTACAGACACTTGAAAATAAACAGATTAGTGCTCTGTTTTTGAGAACAAGAAAACCAATGTAACTCTGTAACGGCCATCTTGGTGTCTCACCTTAAAGATGACTTCTTCTATGGCGTTCGTTATTGTACGCGTGATGTTATGTGAGCGCGCCGCGCGCACGCTCTCAGTGAGAGAATGCTTGCGCAAAGAGGAAGATGACGATCTATCGCGGGTTGTTTTATAATGCGTTTACTCCCACTTTGATTTGTAGCGTTTTACAGAGTGTTTTCTTCAACCTGTTAACAACCGCGCTTTCGACATATATGTGAACAGTGTGCTTAACTGAAAGAAAGCAACTATAAAAGGACTCGTGGAACTACCTGTTCAATTGCACTGTCTTTCCTATTCTTCATCTGGGCAGACGTTACAACACACGTCACGGACTGTTTCAAACAGGGGTTGGATACATATGTTTTGCTCTTAAAACTGTGTTTTAATGCAAGTATAGGCCTACACAAATATAAGTAAACACTCTGCAGACTGAACGTTGTCCTGTATGAACAAAATGACGGATGTTTTTATGTCTCCACTGTTCGATCGCGCCCTTGTCTCTGCGCACCTAACCCCCCCTCCACCCCCAAACAAAAAACTCTCCGGTTTTACGTGATTCACGTAAATGACCCAATTGACCAAGAAAACGCGATTTTCGCCGAAAAGCGACAAGTTTGCAGGTATGCATGTGAAATCTAAGGGTCGAGGAACAAGGGCTAGACGGTGGCCAACTCAACTTTGCCCCTGACGCTAGAGTGCCTTGTAAGCCTCCACTGATTCCTCAACAACCCAATCCTGCCTTTGATAAAGGGATATCACCACCATACCCCTCTCACACGACCCTCTCAGTCGCTCTCACAGTCTGCCCCAGCCCATGCACCTTTAAGGCAATCAGCGCCTGCCCAAGCTTACCATCCCTTAGCAGCCGCTCGAGCGGTACACAGCATACCAACACCTAATCAGTTTATGCAGCCACCAGGGAATGAACAAGTGTATCGAGGGCCCCAACCCACAATAGAGGGAATGCGCGTGACGTCACCTCCGGCCGGAGTGCTGGAGTTTCTCACAGTGAGTGGCAAAAAGACTGAGCGGCTGTATTTGTTTTCAGCGTGAATTCCACGAAAAACAAACACAACACATATAAAGTGTGAAAGAGCTTCGAGATTAACTGTACAACTAGATTTGACAAAAAATCGGAGGTATATTTTTACAGACTGTGATAGAAAGAGGAGCAAATGGATCGCTGCAATTCACAGAAACAACTGGACTCCAGTCAGCGAAAGGTGGATTTGCAGTTATCATTTTGATTCAATATGCTGAATTTAGCTGTAAAACCATACCCATATATTTTGTATTGTTATATATATTAACAACTCATCAATTAAATATGTATCATTCCATATTCTGCATTATTGGATGTTTTTTAATAAACAATGACTAAAAAAATATATAAAGTTTTAGGGCTGGACGATATGATGATATATATAGGCTATATATAACACTGATATAAGTAATCACCCAGATTTAAACCTATATTGTATTTATATAAAACATTCACAGGCAAATTTGCTTTATGTTTAGGTCTATATTGCTTTTATTTCCCCGATGTCAAAATCAGGCAAACATAAATGTCAGGCAACACGATTCCTGGCTGCATGTCAATAATATCCATGGAATCACGATCTTTAGTAAGTTGTAAGGAACACTATATTGAGTCCAACATTTAATTTAAATTGATAAAATTGTTCGATTTTAGTCGCATTTTCGCAGTTTCCCCTATTAAATCCAGTCACGCAGCAGATCTTTTGCCACTCGGTCAGGCTGAGGGGGTTGTTCCGGCGGGAAAGTCACGTGAATGCATTCCCTCTATTCCAAAGTTCATCCACCCGGATCCCAGCGAATTTCACGGCTTCGCATGGCTCTAGAAAACCTACTCCCATCTAATGCTACGGAACTCTTCAAGTACCAGATCCTTGTGGATCACTTAATGCTGGAGGAAGCTAAGCTAATAGCTGATGCCTATCTAAACTCACCAACCCCCTATAGTGACACTATGTCAGCCCTCCATGATAAATTTGGTCAGCCTCATCAACTTGCCTTAAAGGACAACTCCGGTGCAAAATGAACCTTTGGTCTAATTACACATTGTTGCCTAGTCAACCGTTATCTGAGATTTGTTTTCATCATTGCCGAATGTAAATAGTTTTATCTCTAAAAACAGTTTAGTTTATAATGCTAGTGTAACGCTAGTATATTGGGCATAGAGTAATGACAAATAAAAATCGCTTGTTATTACCACTAACAAGGCTCAAAATAGCCCCACAGTAACACGGTAGCATAATAAGGGTCCCTACATTCAAACCGAAGCATTGAGAACTTTGTCAGTGTCCATACAGTTTAATAAGAAGATATTTTATCCACACTGTCAACTTCGCGAATACAGGAAGAAGCCATCTTTGAAATATAGTCTCTACTAGTCGATCTACGATCGCCAATCCAAGTGCGCTCGTGAGATGTGAATAAGGTGATAAGGTGAGCGCGACCAGTAGGCAACATGTACATATTGAAGACAAGAAAATGGTTCGTGTTTGTGTTTCTTCCAAAAACAACGGACTATATGAGATTCTGCACAGTTCAGCGCACTTGGATCAGCGTTCGTAGATCGACTGGTAGAGACTATATTTCAAAGATGGCTTCTTCCTGTATTCGCAAAGTTGACTCTGTGTATAAAATATCTTCTTATTAAACTGTATGGACACTGATAAAGTTCTCAAAGCTTTGGTTTGAATGTAGGGACCCTTATTATGCTACCGTGTTACTGTGGGGCTATTTTAAGCCTTGTTAGTGGTAATAACAAGCGATTTTTATTTGTCATTACTCTATGCCCAATATACTAGCGTTATACTAGCATTATAAGCTAAACTGTTTTTAGAGATAAAACTATTTACATTCGGCAATCATGAAAACAAATCTCAGATAACGGTTGACTAGGCAACAATGTGTAATTAGACCAAAGGTTCATTTTGCACCGGAGTTGTCCTTTAAAGAAGATAGCAAGTGTTCTAGAGACCCCAGAAGTGAAGCGTGGTGATACAATGGCATTGCAGAAGTTCTCCCTCCAGATACAATCGTTAGTGGGCTTGTTGCAGACTTTGGGTCCTGAAGGGAAATCGAACTCAACTGTGGCTCACATGTTGCCCGACTGCTGAGTAAGCTCCCTCCGGAACAGCGGGCTGATTTCCGTCGTCATCAGTTCAAGCAGTTAGGGGCGACCCACACTCTACATGATTTGGCAGAATGTCTCCGCTATGAATCATGGTGTCAGGGCTTCGACAGCCAGGCTACTGGACGCAGCATGAAGGAAAGGCAGAACGTGAAGGGTGATGGTCGTCCTGGAAGACAAACGGTGACCGTCCTACATGGAGCTGGTGAGTCTGCAGAGACAGCCTCTTTGTACCGCAGAGAGAGTTCAGCCAATGGAGGGGCCAAGCGTAAAGCCTACTGCGCCTACTGTGAGAGTACTGAACATTATCTCAGTCAATGCAGTGCCGTCACCAAACTCTCCAAAGACCAGCTTAAAGAGTGGATACGGGTTAACAAGCGGTGCTGGCGCTGTGCACAAACTCATCAAGCAGCCCAGTGCACATTGAAGAAACCCTGTAATATTTGTCAGGGAAAACACCTGCTGGCTCTTCACGAGATAAATTCAAGAGCAGAGAGGGGCCATAAAGATGTAGCTGCTAAAGAAGAGAGCTGCTTAACCAGCTCTGCGGCTGACTCACTCTACCTGGACAGACCTGGAGCTGGGAATCGAGTCATGTTAAAGGTCATCCCTGTGCTTGTACATTATGAGGACCGGACACTCGACACCTTTGCAGTCCTCGACGATGGGTCAGAGAGGACCATGTTGTTGCCAGCAGCAGCTAAATTTCTTGGCATAAAGGGTACTCCTGAAGCGCTTCCTCTACATACAGTCCGTCAGGACATCCAGACCCTCCATGGCCACACAGCGTCCTTCCATGTCTCACCAGCTGCAAACCCTCATACTAGCTATAAGATCAATGGTGCCTTCACAGCTGGCCGCCTCAGTCTAGCACAGCATACTTACCCTATTGAACGCCTTAACAAGAAATACAAATACCTAAGTGGCATTCCCCTACCTGCCTTAAGAGATGCTCAGCCAACACTCCTGGTAGGCTCCGACAATCCTCAGCTGATAACACCTGTCGAGCCAGTCAGACTTGGTCCACGAGGTGGCCCAGCCGGCAGTCCGCACCAGGCTTGGGTGGACTCTTCAAGGCCCTAGCCCATTCATGGGGCGGCCAATCCAACCTGCACAGTGTCTCTTTACTTCATCTGCGCCATCAATGGATGAGCTTTACAAGCATGTTGAGAGGCTCTGGCAAGTAGACACTGTACCTTACCGGCATGAAAGAGAGGTGACTCGGTCGAAGCAGGATCAGCAGGCAGTAGCATTGCTTGAAGCCAAGACTGTCCGTACGAATGTAGATGGAATCCTTAGGTACGCCACACCATTGCTGCGCCATGCAAGCATGCCACCTCTGCACTCGCCAAAGGAGTCAGTTATGCCCTTGTTACGTAGTACTGAGAGGCGACTCTTAAAGGACCCCAAGCTAGCGGACGCTTACAAGAAGGAAATGCAGAAGCTCATTGAAGCAGGTGCTGTAAGGGAAGTCACTGAGGAGACCTCTACTAAAGAAGGATGGTACATCTCGCATCATCTCGTCAGCCATAACGGAAAGAACCGCCTCGTCTTTAATTGCTCCCACCAGTACCTTGGGCAGACCCTGAACCAGTACCTACTACCTGGCCCTAACCTTGGTGCCCCCTTGCTGGGAGTCTTACTGAAATTTCGTGAACATCCCATAGCAGTTAGTGGAGACATCAAGGGGATGTTTCATCAAGTCCGCCTCCTTACTGAAGATCGCCCTCTTCTAAGGTTCCTGTGGCGGGACCTGAAGGTGGATGAGCCCCCAAGAACATTTGAGTGGCAAGTTTTGCCTTTTGGCGCAACCTGTAGCCCGTGCTGTGCGACCTACACCCTGCAGCACCATGTTGTTGACCACTGCCAGCCAGACGATGACCTGAGGTTCTCGGTTGAGAACTGCTTTTACGTCGATAACTGCCTTCAGAGCATGTGTACGCTGGACAAAGCCAAACTGCTGGTGGATCGGCTCAGGGATCTTCTGGCTTCTGCGGGCTTTGAGTTGCGTCAATGGGCTTGCAATGATCCAGGCGTCCTGAGCCACTTGCCTCAAGAGGCCAGATCTGAAAGCCTGGACCTGTGGCTGGCACAGGACAAGTCCGACCCCCTGGAGTCAACACTCGGTCTCAGCTGGAATTGGGCAACCGACTCTTTGGGCTACAAACATAGGCCTGTGGCTTACGAGGTACCTACTCTGAGGAACATTTACAGAGTACTAAGAATACTAGCAGAGTACTCTTCTTACATTTCCGCATGCATATGTTCCGCTGGACGCCAACCTGGAGGGTGCCACCCGTGAGGTGCACATCTTTGCAGATGCCTCTGAACAAGCTTATGAAACTGTAGCCTACATGAGAACTGAGAACAAGGAAGGCCAGATCCACCTGTCTTTCATCCTTGCTCGCTCACGAGTAGCTCCAAGACGTCTGCATTCTATCCCACGCTTGGAGCTTTGTGGAGCTCTGGTCGCAGCGCAGCTGGCTCATATCCTCGAGAGGGAACTTACCTTAACAGTGGCTCGAACTGTGTTGTGGTCAGACTCCACTACAGTACTAACCTGGCTACATTCCCAGTCTTGCCGCTACAAGATCTTCGTGGGCGCCAGAATAGCTGAGATACAGGAGTTGACAGAGAAGTGTACTTGGCGCTACGTGGACTCTGCAAACAATCCTGCTGATGATCTGACGAGAGGGAAGACCCTGGAGGCCCTAATAGTTCCCAACCGATGGTCTCAAGGACCCCCCTTCCTTCTGCAAAATGCAGCCAACTGGCCAGAAAGACCCAGCACTGAACCGTTAGAGGACAAAGGTGAACTTCGGAAGGCCACATTCTGTGGAGTAACGATTACCTCACCAATGTCAGTCAGCAGGGATGACAAGGTATACCATAATATTTAAGTGTTTAACGACCAGGGCAGTACACTTAGATCTCCTCAGAAATATGGATGCGGATGCTTACTTGATGGCCCTAAGACGATTCATCGCCAGAAGAGGGACACCTGCAGAGTTGTTGTTAGATCAGGGGACCAATTTCAGAGGAGGAGAATGGGAACTTAGAGAGGCTTTTGCTCTCGATGCCTCTGTGAGCCCCCCTCAGCCTGACTGATAAGCCTTTTAATGGTAACAAATGTGCTTGCACATTTGGGGGCGGCTATATAAAAGGCTTTGACATTTGGGTGCCTGCCGCTTGAAGACTCTTCTTCTATGGTTACGGTGAAGGAAGTGCGAAGTGTGTGTTGGCTTTAAGGGGAAGAGAGAAAGGGTTCAAGTTTAAAAGTTGCAGTTTAGCCCTCGTACATGGGTTGATTAGTCTATTTAGTTCATCCTGAGAAATCCAGCTTCCAATATTCCATGTATTGAGTGAATGAAGAAAAGTAAGTGACTGTTATTTTGTTGTGTTTATGTAAATCGGAGATTTACCATGTATTCACATGTGCCAAGTGAGATGAGTGAGATTTCTGTAGTTAGAACAATGTTCATGCTGTAAAACGTCAGTGGGAAATAATCATGTGTATATGACCTGACTATGTGTATATCGGATCGCAGAGGTCCTGAGAGGTCTTTGTGCACACGCTTCGGATCTGTCAGTCAGCCCGAGTAAGATTGCTTTGCTTCATACATCCGCATGAATTCGAAAATTACATTTTATTGGTTCAGAATCATGCTTTCGAGAATGCGCTGTGAATATTCAAAGTTGGAATCCTGCGCTTTAAAGCGATACTAAATTTGTGCTGAGAGGAAGCGCCAGTCATTGAAAAGCGAACCAGAGTAAAATGGCAATTTTCATGGACAAGGAAAAGGTACTCCTAAAACTTACAAATAAAGATACTTTTAGATGTTTAATTGCTATTTGGAGAATTGGGATCACTAGATGAGGTTTTAATGAACACATTTTTGTGAAAACCTCAAATTATATTTTTCACTTGTTTTGCCTGAAGCTCATAATTAACCTGTGCACATTCCCAACTCCTTTAGCCAGCACGGGGCACTCTAACAAAATACCCCTTTTCCACCCAAAAAAAAACTGTTTCGGAACTGGTTCAAAGTTGGTTCAAATTGCGAACCTTATCAGAACCGTATTGTTTTTCTACTAAATAGAGGGCCCAGTGAATGACGTTGTTACGTCCTGTGTACGTCGCCATACGTCTTAGTGCGACGCAAGCATGACGGTGGTAAAATAATGGATTGAGTCCAGCAAATAGTTGGTGCCGCTTTGGAACCAATTTTTCTGGCTGAGAACCGGTTCTTTGGCTGTCGAAACACAAAGAACTGGTTCGTGAGTAGGCACAGGCTCCGAACCGCTCTCAAAATGCTTTTAAAGTATAAGTTCGGTATTTTACAATTAAAGATAGTGTTTTAAGATAGTTTCTGATGAAATAGAATGGTTAGGATTGTTTTTTAGACAAATGCTGCTGTCACAAGAATTTTCAGTTTCTGTGGTAGCGCCCCCCCCCACCTTTACAATGGTAGCATAGGTGCACAGGAACAATCCTTAATAAAAACGCATAAAACTTTAGTTTACAAAGACGTGAAACTCACCGAGTGGTCTGGGGTGTTCACTGATATGCTCACACAAAAATCGCTGCAAAAGATGCTTTCCAACAGGTTTTATCGTAGATTTTGTACAACTCCACTGACTTGTATTGTATGTTCTGTGATGTGCTGTATTACTCTGCCGCCTGGAAACGGAAATGGGGTTGTTTGAATTCTTTCTGTAGTCTAATGCAGTCGCGTCATAGAGTCGCGTGCATTTGCCAAAGGTGCATGATCGCCACCAACTGGGCTGGATTCAACCTCTCAACGGAAGAATGTACGGTTGTGAGGCGTTCGGAAAAATAGGTCTACAGTTTTATAACGAATGGTTGGAAAAAACACCTGTTAGAAAGCATCTTTTGCAGCGATTTTTGTGTGAGCATATCAGTGAACACCCAGACCATTCGGTGAGTTTCACATCTTTGTAAACTAAAGTTTTATGCGTTTTTATGAAGGATTGTTCCTGTGCACCTATGCTACCATTGTAAAGGTGGGGGGGTGCTAACACAGAAACCAAAAATTCTCGTGAGAGCAGCATTTGTCTAAAAACAATCCTAACCATTCTATTTCATCAGAAACAATCTTAAAACAGGGCTTTAATTGTAAAATACCGATATTTTCAGTTCATTATGAAACAGTGGCGGCACAGATTAGACTATGAAGTGCCACCCCTGAATTGTAATCGTATTGTGGCATGTTATGAGGTATCTGCAAGTATCTTATTGCTGGCTAGGAGAAGCGATGTTACATAGTGTTGTCGCATAACATTTTATTTGGAACGCTAGTAAATACTGTATATCTTTGCTGAACATTTCTTTACATCTGATACAAAATACATTGCTAAAAAGTATCATTTTTATTTACATTTATTTCTAACATCACTAGGGTAAAAGTCTGGACTGCTTCTTTCTGTTGAGCCCTGTGCATGCACATTCACACTTCACACAGCTTTTTTCTCTGTAGTAGAAGAAAATAAAGAGGAACCATTTTAATAGTTACCTAGGACACCTATTTTTAGTGAAGTCTTGTGTTTTTGACACCTCTTCTTTAAGGCAGTGAGATGTTTTAGCCTATTCCAAATGGTTTGCTCTGCTTTTTCTCTGTCAAAAAAAGAAACCCATTAAACCCTGAATCTGAAAGCAAATTACACTCATTATACTCATTCTTTGCTTTAAAAAGCAGCCTTTCTTACCTTATGGAGCAAGTGACAAGGAGTACCACATCTGCCTGTACAAGAAAATCAGATGAACAACATTAAAGCCTCGATGCAATTAACCATATTCTGCAATTCTGACTGTATCACACTCCTTACAAAAATGTACCATGGTAATCATAGTTTAACAGATGTGTTTCCACATTAACTTTTTATTAGGGAAAGTTTGCAGTACCTCTGGAAGCTCATGTGTCCGAGAATATCCTGCTTTCTGAAGAATGGACCAAGCAGTTTCAGTGTCGCTGACATTCATCTGACAGCCATATGTCTCAAAATACACTGTAAGGAATTTCACATGTGTAGCATAAATATTCTCAAAGAAAGAATTTAGACTTCTAAATAAGTGTAGTGTAATGTGGCAAAATTAGACATAACAGCAACTGATTAATGAAAATGATATTTCTTTTGAATCTGTAATGGTCTTTAATAAAGTAATTTCAGTGATAAAGTACATCAAATTAACAAACTATTGGTTTATCGATCGATAATTCAGTTAATATATTGTAGTCTCTACATTGTTAATATATTAATAGGCTATATACAAATAGTGAGTTCTTCATTGTCACTGTAATTAACAATTATTATTGTTTAATTAGCTTGTAGTAAAGGAATTGTTCATTGGTAATTAGGAGTAAATAGTTCTCACTTTAGATTAGATCAAGGAAAACGGAAAAATTTAATTATTTAAGTACTTTGAACCAACCTTTACTAAACCAACCTTTATTAGATACATTAAGCACACCTACGGCACAGACACACCCGTTGGAATATGTTGTTTACGGAACTCTCCATAGGCTTAATGGTTTTAAACTGTATGTTATGTTCTATCCCCTTACACTAACTCTATCCCTAAACCTACCCATTAGAGTGTGTGTATGTGAATAATTGACGACGTGCCGTTGAATATTAGAAAAAGAATTATTAGAAAAATCATGCCCATGCGAGGTGGGTTAGGCACAGTCTGTGTGTATCTCAATAGTATTAGTACTAAACTATTTTACTGATAAAATCGTTAGAGCAGCGCTGACAACACGTTTATGTGTGAGTGTGTGTCCATTTTGTATGAGTGTGCATTTCAGTGGGAGAGAGAGCCATAGAGATAGAGATATGTGCTTTTCCATAATAACTAATAAATGCATAATACATAATAAAATTTACCAAAAAAAAAAAACTTGGAAATAATTTGTATTTATCCTATTGTTTACTACATTTATTTGCTCGGTCAGTTGCCTTGTGGGTTTGGTTCTGTAGGATGTAAAGACCTTTGAAATAACTGAAATTATTTGAGGAAGTGATATGGAACATTCAAGACCTGCCTGGAACTAATTTAATTCTGCGTTTCCCTGAAAATAATTCAGGGAAACTGAATTATTTTCACAATTCAATAATTCACCTTAGAACGTTCGTCAACCAATCAAAATCAAACACACACACACAATACCAACGCAATTAATGTCTAATGAAGGTTGGTTTAAGGCACTTAATTAATTACATTTTCCGTGTCATAAATTAATAAAGCATAAAAAAATATCTAACTCTCTACTTACTAATTTATACAATAATACAATACTGAGCTAATTAAACAATAGAAATTTGGTTTATAACAGTGACTATGAATCAAGAACTCACCATTTGTAAATAGCCTATTAATAACCAAGAGAGTTTGCTATTGTTCTTTAAGCAATTCCAAAGAGTGCAATGTTACTCTTAAAAAACTAATTCAGTGGGAATCATCATGGATAATCTTGATTCTTACAAAATACTTCAAAGAATTTATCCTGCTAAGCATGTTTTGGAAAGATATAAGCTCAATATTCCATACCTGTGAATGTTGTTGTTTTTTCCACTGTATCTACTCAAGATTATTTTGGAAAGATTTAGAAACCTTTATTAGTAAAAAAAAAAACTGTGTTGTGTATTTTATGTACTTTTTTTATATCCAGTATGACAATTTGGAATGTAAAGAACAAAATATTATACAGTTATTTATTTTATTAGGAAAATACCATAGGCCTACATAAGCCTACATAAACCATTATTAAGTCCAAAAATGGGAGTTCCTTGATGGTCGCACCACATGATATTTCATAAAATGGACATAATCGGACAAAGTTTGTTTGTATATTAAGATGAAAATTTAACTACAAATGCTTTGATTTTTTTTTTTTTTACAGAATTACAAAACACTTTGGAAATCATGCCAAAGAGTGCTGAAATAAATGAATATATATATATATATATATATATATATATATATATATATATATATATATATATATATATATATATATATATATATATATATACAATTTAGAGTAATTTCAAAGACGTTTTCAAAACATAAGTTAGGGCCGGAGAGTCAAACCACATGTTTTGACACTTAAAATAAAATAAAAAAAGTTACAAATAACTACGTTTTTTAAGTTAAAGTGAGTACATACATAGGAGAGGTACAACAAATATACAGTATCTTTTTATGCATTTAAACCCTTTTTTACCTTAACAAATGCAAACGGACAGAAAATTTTGGCGTCACGTCATTGACCCATTAATTGTGAATTAACTAGTAGTCTGCAAGTTTTACAATTACTGTATACTGCCTTGATGACTTTTTTATTTCATATTATTAATTATAAGACAATTAATAAAAATGAGTTTTGAACATCATCAGTAAAATCTGTCGATTTATTATTAGATTTTTTTTTTTTTTAAATCTATACCTTTCTGTGAATGGGCTGTTGTATCTTCAGTAACATAGTACTCCTCATATTCCTCATTGCTGTCATAATGGCTCTTGTCAGAACTCTTGATGAAGTCCTTAAAACTGGGACCACTTGCCAGTTTACTCTTTAGTTGCACCACTCTGCTTTGACTGGTTGTAGAAGATTCAGAGCAATAATATCGGTGATATGTGTCTCTGTAAAGGCGTCGAGACAAACATTTCCTAAGGGCAAATCTTCTAAAGAGTCTGAGAGTGCTACTGCTTCTGTTCATGTCTCACTCACTTATGAACACACTTAACAGCTGAAAAACGGCAAACGCCTCACTGACCCATGACACTATCATAAACGAGTTATCCAAATTAATTAATCGAACAAATTTGGTGAGAAGCACTGAAGCAGAGAAAACTTAACTGAGTAAAATAGATGTCGATTGGCTTACATGTGAAGCACGATGTAAATATGGCGACACCATTTCAAAATAAGAGCATCCAGACTATCGGTCTTTGTTAGACACGTGGGTGTGTGACGTCACCGCGGCGCCAACATAGACATAATGAATGGATAGACGCCCTATTGGCCGCTTTGGAACGTTGCTGCGATACGTCAACGAGTCCGCCATTTTGCGGAGGGCAAGACTGCACTGTATCAAATGTAAGTAAACGGGCGAGCTGCGTTTTTTTCTGGATAAAACAAACTGTTTTTACATTTATCAACCGATTTCAGTGGTTTGTATGTGGTGTACAAAATGTTCCATCTCTAATTATTCAAAACATCGATAGTTAGACTTGTAAAATATCTATATTTTTTAAATAAAGAATGGTCAAACTCAGGCTTGTCATGTATCTGGCTTTTTATTCTTGGATAAGAATGGTGAAGTCCCCCATACTGAGATATTTAAGTGTGCTTATTGTGGAAAATGCATTTTCTGTGATTGACCAGATTTTAGCAATAACATAGATAACTGATGGATCCTTTATGATAATACATTTGTTATGGTACAACTGGGCATACAGTAATTATAACATACACTGAGAAGTAATAGTAAATTGTTTAGTCAATAAAATAAACAAGTAGCATACAGCAAATAAAATGGTAAAGAATAATAGTATAATTATATAAAATATTGATAATAGTATAGTTTATTAATAATACTATAATAATAGCAATAGAATAAGACATTTCAATAACAGAATATACACAATATAAAATAGTGAAGTGACACATTTAATATTTAACTCTTTTTGTTAAATTTCAGTTTTATTGAGTAATAGGCTAGCCATTATAACAGAATAGCTTCAGTCAAACACACAGCAGGATGTAACGTTAAAATAGCCTACATATAAAGTTATGAAACTTCACTTTGCCCTCAGCAAAAACGATTTACCAGGGAACCATGTATAGATTAATGAGAGCAAAGATCGCCCGTTAGATAAACACAAGACGAATTATATCTCGTGTATCTCTAAGTATCTCTAGGCACTGTGCGTGTTCCCTAAATCACTTTTGAAAAATAGAAAGAAAAAAAAAATATTTCAATAAAAAAACGGGTTTTTGAACTTTAGTTCTCTTTCTTAAGTTAAATTTCTTAAGAACTTAAGTTTCTCTTTCAAGCATTAACCAAATAATTGTGCACATTGAGTCTGAATCTTTGACAGATGCCCAGACAGACACCAGACACTAAAGACACTGTTGGTTTTAATTATGAATTATTTCTGCTGGAACCTAAACAAATTTATTACAGGTTAACTCTTTTTAACTCTTCAGGAACTATATCAGCTCCAGCATGAGAAATCTTTATAATGAAACTGTTCTAGCACCACATGATGATAATACCCAGCTTACCAAAAATATTAAAAAGAAGCCACAAAAGACCTTTCTTACATGACATTTGCATGGGAAAGTGGAAATTACAATAACAAAGAAAGAAAAGAGAATTATAATGATAATGACAAATGTAGCTGCAGAGATGGAACCATAGAACAACATTTAGTATACATTTAAAAAATCTAAATTTATATCTGTTCTTTACAAAAATCTTCAGTATAATCTACAGAAAACACTTCAAATTGTAGTGGACTATTCCTTAAGCATATAATGCATATCATTTTTGCACATGCATATGTTCCATAGCATACATTGTAAAAATAAAAAATGAGCATGTATCAGAGAGAGAGAGAGAGAGAGAGAGAAAGGGGGAGGGTGGGGGGAGGGGTGGGGGCAGAGGGAGGTGAGGTGATTCCTAACTGCTCTCTTTAAACTCTATTTTCATCTGATAAAATAAGCTGAGTATGAAACCAAACCCTGAGTGAGAATAACCAACATTTCAACTCTGTCACATTCGTTAAAGACCTTCAAGGAGCACATCACGACTCTGCAAGGTAAATTATTTAAAAAAAAATTCTGCTTCTCTTGAAAGGCTATTCAATTTAGTAATTAAGAATTATTTTAAGAATTTTGAAAAAATAACGGTACTTGCATGGTTGTTTGCAGCATAGATACAGCATCAAGAACCTTTTTTGGCTCCATGGGAAACTAAAAGTTTCTTGATGTCAGATTACAGATTTTCAAGGTCTATCTGTTCATCATTTTTTTTTTAGTTCTTTAGGTTTTAATTCTCTAAATATGAGGCAGTAAAACAATTTTTGGTTATACATAAATAAGAATGTTTTAATAATAATAATAATACAATTAATTTACAAAAAAAAAACTATTGTCAATTAACAAAATAATTAATCATTTGAATGTAACAAAACAGAGTAACATAAGAAATCAATTGCAGACTCCAATGCAGTAAAATGAAATGTATTAATGAAATGTAATTTAGTGAAAATGAATCGTAATGTGAACTGTGATTCTAGTGAGAATGGTGCCGAAAACTGCTCTGCTAGCACTCTGCTGCCTGATACTGTCAGCTACATCTTCCCCAGTCTATCCAGCACTGAGGTGAGATACACACCAACTGTTCCACCATGCGTGTATTTCATTCAAAAATATTTTAAAAGTCTTAATTGGTGTAATTAACGGTTTGTTACATATTCTTACTCTTACACTATAGCTCTGGTCAATAGTGTGAATTCATATTTCATTCATTTATTTATTCATTCAGTTGTTAATGTGCAAGTTGGTTTAGAATGCAATGCTATGGATTACATGGCTCAAATAATTTAACTATTTTTAAATAAATACATAAATGAATGTTACACTAGTGTTGTATAGTTGTAATTTATAAAATATTAGTTTAAAAATATATATATTTGTAAATGTTTTTTGTAAAAGTAAATGTTTTAACATAAGTGAACATGATAAAAACATAAACTGCTACAGATTTAACATACCTTTTACCTTTATATAACATTTTAGAAATGGTTTGACATGGTTTTAATGACACTGTAGAGGCGAAACTTTATGATTACAATTAGCCTATGTCATTTTATATCTGAAGCATGTGATTTTTTTCCAGCAAACATATAACAAATAACAGTTACATAATTATATATATAAATTATAATTACAAATCCTTTTAAATGTAAGGCTATACTTAAATTGTCAACAATATGATATAACAGCCAACCATTCTCATTGCATTCAGATTTTCTCAGAACATGGCATTTGCAGCCCTTGTTGGGATACAAAATTAACAGTGTGTGAATAATACTAACAAAGAATGAGAACAGTGAGTGAACTGGAAAGCCTGTGAGCTACTTATGAACGTATAGGCTATGTTTAGAAGCTGTCACAGGTCACATGAATTGACAAAGCCTGAACTCTGCTTTTGCTGTGTTAAGGGTCAGGGCTTCATCTTATTTAATTATGTCCCTTGCTACACAATGGGCTACTTGGTAATACATTTGGGGTGTTAAGGTACTTGGGTGGTTGCTAGGGTGTTGCTATGTGGTTGCTAAGGTACTCAGGCTGGTTGATATGTGGTTACTATGGTGTTGCTATGCAGTTGCAAAGGTACTCGATGTAGGTAGATAGATAGATAGATAGATAGATAGATAGATAGATAGATAGATAGATAGATAGATAGATAGATAGATAGGTAGATAATCAATATAGGTCTAGTCTGAGTTTGGTGGTTCTAGATTAAAAGCTCAGAGTCTTAAAGTCAGAATTTTTTTTTGTCTCATAATAATAATCATTTTAATTTTAAATAACATTTCAGTAAGTCATTTAAATATTGCTGTCAAGAATTGTTATAGAATCTCATAATGAGTTTTGTGATTTGTCAACTTAAATACATGTGGTGGATTATTTCTCTCCACTTTAAGTAGTATGCTGCCTATTTTATATATTTTTAAAAATGTTTTTCTTCTTGTGTCTTTGTCAACAAACCGCAGATTCCCATAGTGACGGTTTAAGACGGTTTGGTGTAATATCATGCCTCATCACGCCATAGCGTTTATTAAATGCTATGTCTTTTAGTCCTGGGAAATAACAGTGAATACATGTTCAATAGCTTTTTTGTAGACTTTACAGAAATTGACTGCCAAAAATAACCTTAAAAAAATAACCAAAATTATTCTATTACTGTAAATCTAAAACAGCTCCTGTCTAAAAAAGTCTCCAAAGCATCCACCATTTTGATTGTATGTAGAACATCTGTTCTACCTAATCTTATAGAGTGTTTTTATATCTTATGAATGTAATAGTGATAAACACAGTGCTTTGTGTGTTTGTTAGGTTTGGTCAGCGAGCGGCTGCGATCTTGATGACTTCCTCTATTGAGGATCCAATGCAGCTGACATCAGACACTTCACTGCTGCACACACCAGGTGCTGAGCTTAGGTAGGTTGCTCGTTTGTTCGTTCATTCGTTGTTTTTTTTGTTTGTTTGTTTTTTTTTTGTTCGTTTGTTCATTCATTCATTCATTTATTTATTCATACACTCATGGCTCAACATTAAAAACGTTTTTATTTTCTAATAGTTAGAATGGTTTAACATTTTCACTAGCCATAGCTACTAAAAAAACAATTAATTAATTAAATAATTAAATAAATAAAGAATCATGTATCTTTTTAGAAGCAGCATTGGCCCAACAGTAAGTACAATTTTTGTTAACCTGAAAGTCTCTCACACTGCTCTGGGTTATTGGGCAATCCCAATTGCTGAACCATAACACCATCCAGAAACACCATCTGACTTGAAATATAGTCATCTTACTATCATAACTGTATGATGTTTAACCACTATTTTTAGGATTGGAAGACATGCTGACGCCATCTTTACCAACAGCTACCGAAAAGTTCTGGGTCAAATATCTGCCAGAAAATTCCTTCAAACTGTTATGGGCAAAAGACTTGGGTATGTTTCTTTTTTAGACATTTATTTGAACAAATATTTTTAAAACAATTTAATTTTTTTTTAATTATTTAAATAATTTAGTTTTAGGTACCATTTTCCTCACTGACAAAAAAATGTCTTTAATATTATGCTTCTGTGCTTTTAAGATTTGTGAACACCCAATATATTGGCATGCATCATTGATGTTTTTTATGACCGATCATGTATTAAAATCTTGGGCCCCAAGGATTTAAGAATGCATCATTATAATTAATTAAATTAATTATTTTATTTTCAAAGATGAAAGAAAAATGTCATACGTATGTGGATAGATGTGATGACGTACCAAATTAATAATGCTTAGTGCCATGAGATTTCAATCAATTTTACATTTGTCAACAGACCAGAAACTCAAAACTATGTAAAACGCCAATCCGGCATATATGGAGACACCTACAAGCAAGATGTGGATATGGATGTCATTGAGAGGGAACAAAGTTACAGAGAACCACGAAGACTTAAGTTCTCAGTAGCTACACACTGATGAAAACATTAAAAACCACAACAACCACTTAACTGTCTTTAATACTTGCATTTGCCACATTTCACAATGGATTACTAAAACTCAGTTCACCCCTCGGAAATAAGGATCCCTAACTAAAATATACAAATGTTTTAATCACTGTATTTTACATCCAAACAGTAAAAGTACATATGGTTGTATAGTGGTATAATTTAACGTTCCCTAAGCCTCTCCTAACACTGATGAAAAAGTCCTACATTAGGATCTCTGCCAAATAAACAGTATCGTGAGATTCTAAAGTGAGCATGCGATGAAAACTTTGCCATCCCATGAGGATGAGAGGATTTGTGAATGGCTGTGAAGTGATGCAATTTACTCTGGTAGGTCACATCATAGATATCATAGAGACTAGATACCCTATTGGCCGCTGGGCACTAGAAATCCGGCCGCCATCTTGAACAGGTCGTTTTCCTATTGTGTTACATAGCAGCAGTAGATGCCAGAGCACTGTGCACCATATTCCTGCTCAAATCGCGGATTATCGTTCGGGAATTACTTTTCACAAGTAAGATTTAAAGCTGCCGTCTGCAAAAATTTTTTGATCACATTCAGTGAAATCGACACTATAATCCGACAGAACAACATAAATAAAGTGGTTTTAGAAAAAAACCCTGACTTTCTAACTCCATCTGGAGCGTGTTATTTGTTTCTGTTTTGCTCCCTGTTCACTATGTCAAATCAGCGCAGGGGGTGTGAGATCTGACTGTCAATCACAGATCGGGCACACGCCACCTCTCGCGCACGTTACAATCACATGCACACGCCTGAAGTTCGCGGCAGTAAGGAAAGAGTGATGGCGGAATACTAACAAACCAAGTAAGCTCATTTAGAGTATAAATGACGTTAGCAATTGCAATATGGTAGATTAGCCAGGGCAGCATACCTCCAAATAAAAATAAGTAAGGAATAATTGACGACAGGCCGTCTGAATTATTAGAAAAATAATGCACACCCGAGGTGGTAATGCGGTCACGACGCGAAGCGGAGTGGCCGTTACACCTCGGGTGTGCATTATTTTTCGGATAATTCAACGGCCTGAAGTCAATTATTCCGCTTATACTACAGTTACCACACTTTAAAACATTGTTCAAATGATTCATATCCAGACGTTTGTCAAGTTTTTGACATTAAAGCGCTCTTGTATGTAGGACTAATTTCTTACGCATCTAATCCCATGCCTCCGTTGCTAATTCCAAAACGTCATTTTAGAGGTAGTAGTAACGGAGGTTTGAGTCACTGATAGCAGACTAATGTAATGATGGGGGACACACTTACAATTCGCTGAAATATTCGAAGACCGACTGTTTCCATCGACTGTAATAGCAGGTCTTACCATCTGAGTGAACACAGACTGAACGCGCTGCTGTGCTGAACGCGCTTTTGGGCATGATCAGTCAGAAAATTACATTCACAACTGGCGTAGGCATAAACTCAGTCTGTCCCGGCTTTATGCAGTTATTAATGCAGTTATTAGAGAGAGAGAGAGACGTTGAAATAATGAGACAGAAAAGCATGTGCGTCAATATTAATATTATTTATTTATTTATTTATTAACTTCGTTTTAATTAATTCGTTCATTATTGTTTTCTATAATTGACAGTAGATAACCCAATAAATGAAAAACACAAAGCCCTTTTAACCTTTTAAGCCTATCAATAATTATTTATTTGTTATATTATCTGGAATAGCTAATTACGAAAATCCGTGCAGCAGGACTATTAATTTATTTATATGTTCAGTTTAATTTTCTATTTAGCCTATTATAGATAGGACTATACTTTATTTATTAAAAATAAACTGTATGTGTCAATTGATTGTGAAGTTAGACATCGAAAAATGCAGATCAAGCGCATGGGGCTGCATGTCTTCTCTTGTTATGAATTGAATCCTATTTTCCGTTAACTATGCGCAGTGATATGGAACTGTAATGCGGTTCAAACTTGCCTGAAACTACTTTAGCCGTGCGTTTCCCTGAAAATAATGCACACCTTTAGAACGTTCTCAACCAATCAGAATCAAGCATTCAACAGCCCTGTAGTATAAAATAAAATAATTCATGGTGTTGATGAATGCTGATGAGACGGTCGCGTTCACAGAAAACCTGGTGCGCACGCACTCGAGCACGAACTCTGTGGGAGGTTATTTGTTGATAGTGGGGGAGGGCCATATGAGTTGTAAACATTCAAAATGTTGCCAAAGTCCACTCAATCAGCCATAGTTGCCGACGGCAGCTTTAACATTAAACATTACTTTACTATTGGTTGTATTTTGTGAATAAAATATCCCATGTGTCCTGTACCATATCTATAGTATGAACTTTGCAGAAAAACCTCCCGCATGAAATTCAGTTCGGTATTCAGTGAGATATGATTAATTAAATGCGCTGACAGCTCATATCACCTGCCAAACAGATTACACTAAGTGGAGCAGATGACCGGTCAAAGATGGCGGCCCCACGGCTCGTCCGTGCCAATAGGCAGTAGCAGTTGATAGGGCGTCTATCTATATGAGGTCTATGGGTCACATGAGCAGTCATGAATTTACTTACTCAAAATAAGAACCTCCTCAGAGAGTTTGCAATTTCAGACGCAGCCTATTGAAAATAAAAGTAAAAACTCAAAGCAACAAAAGTGAATACAGCTGTGATCATTGACGCAAGTTGGAAAACCTGTAATCATTGAAACGGAATTGTGTACTGTGATTTCCAATGCATGAACACTTTTCTAAAAAATGTAAGTCCTGTTTGAACACCAGGGGCCTCATTTATAAAACATGCGTAGACATAGATTTAATCTAGACTTTGCGCTATAATCCACACGCACAATCATTCATATTTATAAAAAAACAGTCTTTGACGTGGAAAAAAAGCTTAGTAGCCTACCACTTCAGGGTCTAAGCCGCCGTATGCACTCTTCCTTGTAGGCCTACTGCAGTTATTTGGAAATCTAAGCAAATTGGATATTGATTGGGGATCTTTATATGTTCATGACATTAATATGAGGGCGTTTACAAGGCGGAGATCTGAAACCATTCAGCTATGCACAATTTCAAGATCATTTGCAATTTATAAATGTCACTTCTGGAAGAGAGACATACGCACGTTTGTAAACGTTCATTCTCTGAATCACACGCTACGCACATTTGAGAAATTTGTAAGCAACATTTTATATATGAGGCCCCAGAACTTTCTAAATTTGGACTATGCATGTCTGCATCATGTTTTTAAATGGGAAATAACTGCCAGATGAATTAAAAAATGAGAACAGATTGTCCAGTTTACTCAATATTATTTATCTACACAACAAAATTGTGTTTCTCTCCAAACTTGATTTCTTTACCTTTGATTAATGTGGTCCTTGTGCACTACTAGAAGTACTACTAGATTCAATTATGTTGGGTGAAAACCACATCATTTAATTTAATAAACCATTCAAGTTCTCATTTTGCTGATATTATTGTAGTTCCCAGGATGCTTTGGGGACTTAAAGGGATACTCCATCGCTTTTTCATATTTTATTATATTTTCATATTAAACTATATTAAACTATATTATTCCTTTGACTAAGACGAGTTGATACATACCTCTGTCGTCTCAGTGCATGCACTCAATCGCTCTGGTGCATTTGATAACTCTTAACTAGCCCAGTTCATTCAATATGGGCCAAGCAGAGAAGCGACCAAACACCTCTACGTTTTCCCTATTTAAATACAGTTACACCAGTAGTGTAACTCAACCAGTAGTGTAACTCGACCTAGGACAGTGACACAAAATAAATCGTTGTGCTTTTATACAAGCGTGTAAAGTGGATAACTATATTGTATGGCGGGAAGACCACAGCAAGTGCTTGGGAGCATTTCGACTCGGCGGATATATAGCCTATCTATGGACTTGGCGCAGTAATATCATCACTCTGGAGAGTGAGAGGACTTTTCACAATAGAAGATTGGAAAAACGTTGCCTGGTCTGATGAGTCTCGATTTCTGCTGCGACATTCGGATGGTAGGGTCAGAATTTGGTGTCTACAACATGAAAGCATGGATCCATCCTGCCTTGTATCAACGGTTCAGGCTGGTGGTGGTGGTGTCATGGTGTGGGGAATATTTTCTTGGCACTCTTTGGGCCCCTTGGTACCAATTGAGCATCGTTGCAACGCCACAGCCTACCTGAGTATTGTTGCTGACCATGTCCATCCCTTTATGACCACAATGTACCCAACTTCTGATGGCTACTTTCAGCAGGATAATGCGCCATATCATAAAGCTGGAATCATCTCAGACTGGTTTCTTGAACATGACAATGAGTTCGCTGTACTCAAATGGCCTCCACAGTCACCAGATCTCAATCCAATAGAGCATCTTTGGGATGTGGTGGAATGGGAGATTTGCATCATGGATGTGCAGCCGACAAATCTGCGGCAACTGTGTGATGCAATCATGTCAATATGGACCAAACTCCCTGAGGAATGCTTCCAGCACCTTGTTGAATCTATGCCACGAAGAATTGAGGCAGTTCTGAAGGCAAAAGGGGGTCCAACCCGTTACTAGCATGGGGTACCTAATAAAGTGGCCGGTGAGTGTATATCGGCCATATCTTCTTATCAGGCCGATATTGGGTGAGATCTAAACTGAGCTGGAAGATAACATCACGGTTT
Source organism: Hybognathus amarus (assembly GCA_030378365.1). NCBI lineage: Eukaryota > Metazoa > Chordata > Actinopteri > Cypriniformes > Leuciscidae > Hybognathus > Hybognathus amarus. Next base: position 73,407 of record JAQIUQ010001558.1, read on the forward strand.
TCTCCAGAACTGCCTTGTAGATGAAACAAACTAAGTTATTAATTGATCTTTACAATGGAACTGAATCAACACTGAACTGACTTCAGCTGAACAATGACTCTTTTCTTTTTGAGCTGCTTTGCAGTTGAATTGAACTGTTTGCATCATTGAATAATTTTCCTGTTTTCATTGTAAAGCTGCTTTGAAACAATCTGTACTGTATAAGCACTATATAAATAAAGGTGACTCGAAAAATTAGCTTCCCAGGTGCAATTGAACGCAACAATACAACCAATTAGAGCATGGGGGCCCATCCTCCTAAAGTGATGCCACGTAGAGAGCACCATATAGGGCTGTGGTCCGAAATAACCCCAATATTACATGCTATTTGAAGGGACAGTCATTTGTAGCGGTGTTTTGAAATCATAGTGCATATTTCAGCCTTCATTCAATCAAATAATGCACCTCAATGTACAAAACAGCTAGCTGCTAAAAATACCCATGCACTGTGAGAGTTGCACCAAACAAATTCCCATCTCACAAGCAGTTGCCATCCACAGCACTTCCGTCACACTCAGTCTGAATACACACTTCTTTCGATTCACCAAATAATCCCTCACTTCCATTTCATACTTTTGATTGCCTAAATTATATGTTATTCATTTTAGAATAGTAAAGAATGACTTTTGTGGTAGCATACACTCACCGGCCACTTTATTAGGTACACCTGTCCAACTGCTCGTTAACACTTAATTTCTAAGCAGCCAATCACATGGCGGCAACTCAGTGCATTTAGGCATGTAGACATGGTCAAGACAATCTCCTGCAGTTCAAACCGAGCATCAGTATGGGGAAGAAAGGTGATTTGAGTGACTTTGAACGTGGCATGATTGTTGGTGCCAGAAGGGCTGGTCTGAGTATTTCAGAAACTGCTAATCTACTGGGATTTTCACGCACAACCATCTCTAGGGTTTACAGAGAATGGTCCGAAAAGAAAAAACATCCAGTGAGCGGCAGTTCTGTGGGCGGAAATGCCTTGTTGATGCCAGAGGTCAGAGGAGAATGGCCAGACTGGTTCAGAGCTGATAGAAGGGCAACAGTGACTCAAATAACCACCCGTTACAACCAAGGTGGGCAGAAGAGCATCTCTAAACGCACAGTACGTCGAACTTTGAGGCAGATGGGCTACAGCAGCAGAAGACCACACCGGGTGCCAGTCCTTTCAGCTAAGAACAGAAAACTGAGGCTACAATTTGCACAAGCTCATCGAAATTGGACAATAGAAGATTGGAAAAACGTTGCCTGGTCTGATGAGTCTCGATTTCTGCTGCGACATTCGGATGGTAGGGTCAGAATTTGGCGTCTACAACATGAAAGCATGGATCCATCCTGCCTTGTATCAACGGTTCAGGCTGGTGGTGGTGGTGTCATGGTGTGGGGAATATTTTCTTGGCACTCTTTGGGCCCCTTGGTACCAATTGAGCATCGTTGCACGCCACAGCCTACCTGAGTATTGTTGCTGACCATGTCCATCCTTTTATGACCACAATGTACCCAACTTCTGATGGCTACTTTCAGCAGGATAATGCGCCATGTCATAAAGCTGGAATCATCTCAGACTGGTTTCTTGAACATGACAATGAGTTCGCTGTACTCAAATGGCCTCCACAGTCACCAGATCTCAATCCAATAGAGCATCTTTTGGATGTGGTGGAACAGGAGATTCGCATCATGGATGTGCAGCCGACAAATCTGCGGCAACTGTGTGATGCCATCATGTCAATATGGACCAAACTCCCTGAGGAATGCTTCCAGCACCTTGTTGAATCTATGCCACGAAGAATTGAGGCAGTTCTGAAGGCAAAAGGGGTCCAACCCGTTACTAGCATGGGGTACCTAATAAAGTGGCCGGTGAGTGTATATCAGCATTATATCAGTCACATTACTCTCTAAAAATTGATTAAAAAAAAAAAAAAAAAAAAAAAAAAACACTGAATAAGCACGTGTTTTAATGGTTTTATTTCTTTAAAAAATAACACACGTTAGCCTTTTGTGTGGTGATTATTGGGAGAATGATTCGACAATTCAGTTCGCTTGATGACAAAGAAAACTTCTTGCTCCCAACAGTAAGATGCTTCACTATTCATTACAAAACTCTGAGGACAGGAATTTGTATTCAAAAACAAACAAATGAACCCAAAATAAAAAAAACAACAACAACAGGACAATCACAAGTTATCATTTGCATTAACACCAAAGACTCAATGTACAAGCAACAACCATCATATATATCCTCAAAGTATCATTCATCTTACAGTGCTTTGTTTTCAGGATCAAACAAAAACAAACATGTTTCTCATTTTTGTCAATTTCAGAACATTTCGGCCTACACCTTTGTTTCTCTTTTAAACCACCACCAATAATTCTGTTTCCAAATTTTTTAAAGTAAAAAAAAAAAAAAAAAAAAAGATTATGAAGCGTCCACGGTCGTCTTCTCTTGATTTTGCCAGCATCATTTTCTTTCAAAGTCTAAAAGAGAAAATATTAAGTTCTGATTAAAACTAGATTTGTACTTCTTGAAGGAATAGTAGTGCTTGCAAGGTAACAAAACATTGTTGAAGTTGAAGGTGAGCTGAGGTTTTAAACTTTGGTTCTTCATATTCTGCAATGCCATTAAATTGTCCTGCTGTCAATCACACTGCCTTAAATAAAAGTTAAAGAGATGCAGGAAAAGACCACTACTGCTGTATGCAAATATCAAGATGACACCATCTTTTGGTTTGTATTTCAAATGCTAAATTCAAATGTTCAAATTCAAACTCTAAAGTTTGAAAAATGTCAGTATAGTGCTGCATTGCAAGCACTGTAAAAGAAAATAATTTTAAATGGAGCAATATTGTAAAATTTTTATCATGGCCATGAAATCATGACTAATCTAATCAGTATTCAAAACTACTTTAGGAGGGGGAGAATACATTTTCTTGCATTGAGAATGATTTATTAGCATGCATCTCATCTATAACGCAGCAACAGATTCAAAATTCAAAAATCATTTTTGCAATGCAATTCCTCATTTTACAGACCAGTTCCTTGGAAGATTGAGAATGATAAAGCAGGCTACTCCGATCTAGCATACTTTACTGAAAGTGCACAGCATCACATGCTAAATGCTAATAATACACACATCCAAGCATATGATTGTGCTAAATAAATAGACTTATGAACTTTTAAAAAGATGGAGAAAACACTCCATATACATTCATTATTTTAAATTGAATTTCAAACAGATTGTTACTTCTGTACAACAAAGAAATGTGTGCTGTCATGTTCAAAGTAACAACAGTTGAGAACCCTCACACTAATGTTGCTGCCATTTGTGAATCCAGAATATTCTGATGCCCCTTATTTCCATACACTGTAAAACTCAACCAGCAGGAACACAAACCATTTGAGGAAGACAATTGCCTTCAACGATTTCAATTTAAGAACTAATGTTTACGAGTACTGTAAACTTGCTACATTTGAGTCCACATAAAATTAAATTAAACTATAATTCATGCATAGCTAAAAGTTAATTAAGCTGCATAAAACCATTAGAACCTGGATATTTAATATTTTTTTTTTTTTTACGGTTAAATGTTAGTTAGCAATAGCACAAGCACACGTGCATGCACTACAGTAATTAGCAAAGAGACCGTCACTGTGCTAAAGTGTGCACAGCCATAGCTTTGTAAATAATGCAAAATATGGTCTTGATAGAATTTGGCCAATCATTGATCTAATTTCCCTGAAATCTACTTGCATATAAAGACTAACAATGCATGTGCCATGGATAAATAAATTGGAATAGCCTCCGCACAGATAACAATGAAAAAAACGTATATCACGTTGTTAATGAAAATAAATGAAAAATACAAAAGTGCTTGTTATTATTAATAATGCATCTATGTTTTTGAAAAAGACACCTCTAAAATGAAGCCTATTTGACAGACTTTTGCCGCACGTTGCATTTAACTGTATTTTCCATGTGTGATTTTAATCATATTTCAAGCAATTTAAAACCATCATGGAGAACAGTGTGCATCTGAAGTGTGTTAGCTGAACTTGCTGAAATCTTTACTCTTCAGGGGAATGGTAACCCCTAAAACAGAAACCCTTTCAAATTTCAACATTACAGAATTTTAAATACCAACAGATAAAAATAACAATTAATTTGAACATTTACTCTCCTTTATAATGAACTTTAAGTAATATTTCAAGCAAATCAACCCATTTGATTTGGTATTTTTGTAGAATCGATTCATGTTTGCACTGAAAACAATAGTTTAGTGAATTCGCTCCTTGGAGTTCACAGAGTAGTTGCTCCAGCAGAACTTTAATCAGGCAATTCCACAACCGAGTAACTTTCACAGTGACAAAAAGACTTAAAGGGACTAAATAAATATCAAATCTCAGATCAAGCAATTTATCATATAGGGCCTGAACCGTAGTTTAGCAGTCCGTCACTGCACACGCTTATGGAGTGAAACAAGCTATACATTCACACAAAAACAAGCGATCACAACAATCTGATCAATAAATAGCATGACATGAAAAATATGGCTTGACAGTCACAAATGGCGATTATGTTTCAGCGGAGGTTGTGAGCTTCACTTCACAAACACACTGACATAGCCATGCAGTAGGTGTTGGCATGGAAATTGTTGATGCAACATTATGGGATGCACAGGTGGCAACAGCAAGCCTTACTTCAGCCTGAAGACTGGCATTTCGTTTTGCATAACATACAGGCATTTACCGCAGACTCCTATACTTTGCCAACCTACTACTTTTGTTCTGCAGCGATCCTAAAGGAAGGGTAAAGAAAGAGAAGGAATGGAAAAACGCAGAAGGGTTAAAGAAACAAACACACAGAGAATTAAGGTCTGTTCACACCAAGAATGAGAACTATATTAGAATCCATACCAACAGATGAAGACGTTATCATAAATGTGCGCTGTTGTTAAGTCACCTGCTGCTTTAAATGCTCGAGCTATTTAAAGCTGGGTGGATTCTGATTAACTGTCAAAGTTTTTATGGTTTAACAGCTAAAAAGAAGAAGTATTTTGAAAGCGATTCCAACGGCATTGTTCCTTTGGTTCTTTATCGTTATAGCTGTGGTGTGGATTTCCCTGGTCTCAAACAATTGGAATGATTATTAAAACTTTATGGTAATTATGCTTGGTGTGAAGGGCTCTTAATGCCCCAATACACATACAGTGCCCTTTAACACTGAATTACCAGGTCACTGTACTGCTAGTCTACATGCCTCCATATTATTGGGGGGCTGTGTGACTGGCCATAACTTTTGAAAACCTGCCAACGAATGACATCGTCAATAAACATAAGACACCTAAACTTGACTACAGATGGATGAGCTTCCCTGACTTTCTCAACTCTGTTGCATCAACTGTCTCCTAATGCCAGCAGAAATCAGAGATTCTCTTTTTCAATTGCTGCTTGTATGACTGTCCCTTTGGGAAAGAGGTGAAACTCTAGACAAGCAGAAGTCAAACCCTTCTTAAAAGGCATTCCCGCTGTAAATTGTGACTAGAAAAAAACTACACACTAAACGCTTAAAACTAATCACTGAATGGGCACTTACGTTGTCCCCATGGCCTCTCTGAAAGGCACTACAGATTAATTGAAAGTGACCAAATGTTAATTAGCAGGTCATACTCATGGAGATGGATTCTAAATTTGTGAAATGAATCTAGTCCCAAAAGACAGAACATGAGGAGAGGAAACTTCTGAGTGAACCAAGCACACACAATAGAGACAGCGACACATCCACAGGTTCAGCAAAATGTTCAGAGTGAAGACACCCAGGGGCAGTCTCTCTGCACTTGGCTGTCTTCACTCTGAACATTTCACTCTGAACTGAATCAAAGCCTCTCAATTGTCAAGTAGTGCAATTAGAAGCTGCCTTTTACTGCATCAGAAATAGGGCTGGGCCCTATATCAAATATTTTTGACATATTCATAATGATTTTGATCGTGAATTGCAATATATAATTAAAGTGATGCTCCACTTTTTTTGGAAATATGCTCATTTTACAACTCCATCGGCACCCCAACCCAATTAAACTAAACAAACATATGTAGGCCTACATAGGCTATATACAATTAGTGATGCCGGTAACGTTACTTAGTAATGCGTTACTCTAGTTGAAACACTTTTTCAGTAACAAGTAATTTACTGTGCGTTACTATTTTTGTCATTTTCTTTAGTAAAAATGATGGCTGACATGCGATATGAAACAGAAATGTGTGTGAGAAGGTAAAATCAAACACCCCATCCAACTGCCAGAGTTATCCTTCCCGTCCAGATCTAATGCTACTAATGTTACTATAGTATTATTTTAAGTTAACATAATAAAATACGTAGACCTACATCACAAAACTAGTTGAGGATAAATTCTTTAAAAATGGGCAATTCCAGCGTGGACGTGACATTTGAGGTAAAAAAAAAAAAAAAAAAAATTGAAATGTAAATTCTCAGAAAAATGCATTTAATACCAGTATATTGAAACGTCTTATCCATACCCCGTTTAGACCTTTGAAAAATATCAGTCTACTACAAGCGTTTATATTTAAGGGAAAAACACATCCGTTATGGATATGTGACACAAAAAAACTCACTTTTAGGTGGCAAAAGTACAGAAAAGTAATACGCTTCCCTCCCGACAATAGTCCAATTAGCGGTAAATAAACATTTCAACTTTAAATGTATGAAATAATAGGATTTTTTTTCTCGCTTATTCATTTTCAGTTTGGACATGCATATGTTGGTGTTTTGATATTATTTTAAAATATGCTGTAAAAGGTTATTACATGGTACGATAGTTATTTTAGACTGTTTACTGAAAAATAAAGCTGAGGTTCTGCGGCACCCTAGCCCGTTGCCACGGTTGTGTTTTTCTAGGGTGATATAACTAGGAACTATACTCTCATTCCTGCGTAATAATCAGGAAACGTGACGGGGACTAAGTTTGTGTAGTCATCGCGCCTGCTGCACTCATGGTACGGCAGTAAAGTTTCTTGATTTCTGGTAAAGCTGGATTTCTGGATTTCTTGGTTTCTTGATAAAACTCAACAGTTTAACTCTGGGGGAGTTGTAAAATGAGCGTATTTCCAAAAAAGTGGAGTATTCCTTTAATGAACACTGGTAATATCACAATGACTTTAATGTAAATTCAATTTGGAAGGCCATTACTGAATTTAAGGTTTCTAAAGACTAGCTTCAAGTTCCTAACCGGTTAATTTGTTCATTCCGTCTCCAACACTTTACAAAAAGGTGTTAATTAGTTAAAGGCACACTGCAAAACTTTCTTGGCCACTAGATGGTGCTCGATAGTGATGCGCGGTCGGCTTTTTCCAAACCGCGGGTCCCGCTTTTATGAAATTATTTGGCCCGCCCCAGCCCGCACCGCACCACAGTCTCTATTTTTACAACCCGCCCGCACCCACGACCGTTAAATAGACATAGTAGCCTGAAAGTGCTTGGAAACATTGCCTTGTAAACTGGCAACAACAGACGATTATGAATATGAACCATAAATCAGGTCATATTAATAAACATTTTCAACATTTACAAAGCAGCATTTGTATTCATCTAATAGGCTAAACCATTTTCTTATTTCTTAGACCCCCCACAAATATGTCTTGACATATTGGAAGTGGACATTTTGTGGCACTACTGTTTGTATATTTTTCACACGAGTTGCACTTCAGGTAGCCAAGACTACTGTTGTCTCCTGCTAGCCTGCAACTACTGAACTAATGAGAACCGCTCCCAAACATTAGATTTAGCAGCCTGACCTTTTTTCTTTTAATCATGTATATTCCTGACCTCAATTTCTCCCGCACCTCGTCTTCCATCTTCACTTATATTTCTCCGTTGTTGTTGTCGTCGAGGCTGGCGGCGCAGCGGGAGCTGCTTGGCGCGCGCCGCTTCCGTGACGTGTCACGTGACACCAAAGGTTTGGGAACTTCACGCAAGTTACGTTGCTACGGCAATCGTATTGTAACCTTATCAAATAACCTTATAAAATATGAAAATAGATATTCCCAAATATTTAATATAGGCTGGAAATTGCAAGCAACATACATGGATAAAAAAAAATAAATACAAATAATTAAAGACCCGCCCCAATCCGCCCAGCAAATAAAGTGACCATTTCTTTACCCGCCCCAACCCGGCCCGCGGGTTGCACTAGTGCTCCGACCTGTAACTTTCACGTCTAGCGTCCCTAGAGGCCACAAGCGCCGCAACACTGTCGCAAATTAAAGTCAACAAACAGTTAACCGGTCAGCCTCCCGTGTCTTTAGATTGTGTGTGCTTGCAGTGTTTGAGGTGGGCAGCCTTGCTGCGCTCGATTCCCTAATAGCAGTCGGCTGAGAGAGAGCGGGGTGAACCCTGTGGAGCTTATCATGTCTGTGAGTGAATGTGGACGTGGGATAGCGGGCACATTCACTGCACTGAAAACATCGTCGGTCTGACTCTGAGCTGACTGTATGCGTGTTGGTTTATTTTTACAGAAACCGTGGGACGTTGGTGTGTAACGTTAGTGTCTGCGGGTACTACTGAGTCATGGGCACGTTCACTATATTTAATGTAACGTTACATTTGACATGAGGCGATTTTTTTAGTGTGAGCCCTGCATTGATGCGGGCTGTATTAGTGTGTAGAAATGAACACTGGGCTGTGGGCATTTTATTACACTAATAACACCATCGGCTGCGGCCGGAATACCAGAAAATACTACACTGCTTATATGAATGTATCTGGGTTACCTTGGAAACGGCAATTGTGTTCAGGCAAGCGTCCATATCGGATCGAGCACCCCTCCTCCTCCTTTAGCTCACGGCAGCGAGTGAAGCGAAAGCTAGACCAATGTGTTAATCCTCGTCCTGGCTTTTCATTTGTCACTCTCCCCTTATCTTTTTTTAGTTTCCTCTGATAAAACCGTTGCCTTCTTGCTTGTAGCTGTTGTTCGGCCATGACGAAAACATACAGACGGCAATCAAATGCGAGTTAAGCACTAACGTCAGAATCTGAGGAAGTTTGGGGTGGTGGGGGAAGTGACGTATGGCGGAAAGCGGTCGAATTTTGTAGTTCTTTTTGTGCTCGGGTTCCTACCCGAAACCCGAAGTTACAAAGTGCTAGTAAAAGCAATACAGACACTTTCAGGCTACGGCAGACATGTCATTGAACCTATTGTAAATCAATGTACCTTCTCAATCGGTTTTGGTAATATATTATAAAGGGTTGAATAGTTCCACAGTGTGCCTTTAATGTAACCAACATGAGCTAACAATGAGCAATACTTTTGCTACAGCATTTATAAACTTTGTTAATGTTAAAGGTGCCCTATAATGTTTTTTTATTTATTATTTTATGTTTCCTGGGTTGCCCTTATAATGTTAGTATGTTTTTTAGATCAAAAATAGTCATAATTTGATTTTAGCCTCTGGTTTGAACACTCTGTATTCAAGGGGCGTGTCTGCTGTGTGTAACCGGCCTCTGCTGTGATTGGCTGACATGCTTGCATATGAAATAGCTATGTATTACATGTGATGTGAAACTCTCTCTGAATAATTTTATAACAGCTATTATAGGTTTTACTATTACAGCTATCGAGATTAACGAATCGTGAGATGTTTTTGAAGTATTTAGATCTATTCCCATCACATAAAGTGTCGCTGTTATGAGCATATTGAGCAAGCAAAGGTCGGACAGTCTGTCGAATCGCGAGGATGAAGATCTTATCATTGTAACACAGTTTCTGCCTTCTCTGCTTTCACTAATGCAGACACGATCATGTAAATACAGTCAGAGCTTCATTGTGCAGTGTAACGTGCGTCATTAAATTTATAACGAGTTTGACAAGTGTCCAGATAAACTTGCGCTGTGATTGTTCTTTGATCGCTTTCTTTCTGTATATAATTCACAATTTAAATAAGATTTTTTTTCATCCTACTAAAAGAAACGATGTGAAGTCACTGGCCTGACTTACTGATGCATAAACAGTATTGAACGATTTTAAAGTGAAAGATTACCTGTCTGAACTTGAACAACAACACACCAGCTCGATCCGAGAGCCAGCTCTTGGCAAGTTCAGGAAACGTCGTCATCAGTGAAATGTTTGAAAATTTCCAGAGAAAATAAAATTAATCCATTGTTTCTTCAGAGGCTCGGACGGAAGGAACTAAAATATACTTTTGTATTCATGTGTACTTCCGAACACTGATCAACTGCCATGCTTCGGCTGCGCAGCTCCGTCTCGTCTGTCAGTGAACATGGGCTGGCATATGCAAATGTTAGGGGTCATACATATTAATGATCCCGACTGTAGCTTAACAGTCGGTATTATGTGGAGATTCGCCTGTTTTTCAGAGGTGTTCTTCAAAAACGAGATTTAAGTAAGAGGGAGAAAACAATGGTGTTTGAGACTCACTGTATGTCATGTCCATGTACTGAACTTCGTGTTATTTAACTATGCCAAAATGAATTCAATTTCACATTCTAGGACACCTTTAATAAAAATCCTAGTCGTTCATGTTAGTTCACAGTGCATGAACTAATGTAAAAAAAAAAACACAACTTTTGGTTTTAAAAATGTATTAGTAGATGTTGAAATTAACAAAGATTAATAAATGCTATAGAAATATTGTTCATTTTTAATCCATGTAAAATAAAGTAATCAATTAATGTTAACAAACGAAACCTTATTGCATAGTCACTTTTGGTATTTTTTTATGCAATTAAATATTTTTGTGAAACATACACGTGGGTAAATATTTCTTCATTTTATGCTGCATTTACATACCCTTGTCACCATGCAAGTGTAAATGCAATCTTGAGAGAAAAAAGTTTCTGGCTGACGGAGTCCAATTTATTTAAATAAAGAGGGATAAGCCACTCAATTTGTCCCATCCTGACTTCTTGTTTGAGAGCGCAAAAATGTCTACACATTTAAATAGCGCTGTACATTTCAAGGCAGTGGGACTTTAAGTGTCTTCAAAACTTTACTATGATGGTGCTGACAAAAAGGACAGTAGAGACAAAATCAGTTTGAAAGAAAAACTTCATGTTTCTCATAAAGGATGTGTTTTTGAAAAGGTTTAAAGATATGGATGGCATGTACCTTTTCACAGCTTTCTGTGCCAGCATGCGGTTCCCAGCCAGGAATGTGAGGCTGCCAATAATAGCCAGATACTTCAGAGTCTGGAACATGTCCAAGTGGGTCCAGTACACATACATCAGACCCAACATTAGCTGCAAGTGAAGAGAAAAAGAAATTACCAGAATATTACATTCTCTCAGAAGCATGTCACAATACACGCATTATAAATTCATTTAGAGATTTAATGTGTAAATATGGTTATAAGTTTCAGCATGATTAATACATGAAATATGTAGAATTCGTTATGTATAAAATCAATTATTTGCCACAATTACAATATTTGATTCTGAGGAAATTTTATTTTATATTTGTACACTAAACTGCTTTTGCACTGTGCTAGATCTTGACCTCCTGTCCAATGTAAAATATGGGTCCTGAAGGAAAAAACAAACACTGACCTATGTCAATGTAAAAGAAAATTATATTTCTCTATAAAGAAAATGAGATTTGTACTTTCTGAACCCTACTGATGCACTCTATTGACTATTGATCCCACTTAAGTACTGCCGAGTGCTATGTTGTAAAAGTCAGCAAACTTACCTGCATGGCCTATGTGGAAGAGAATAGTGCTGGGTGACAGAGTGAAGTTTGAGATATTGGCTCCAAGTTTAAACCACTAAATAGGAGAATTAAAAAAAATAAAAATAACATGACATACAGAGTAGGAGAATGATATACTGAATACATGGTGTGACATATCACAAAATTAATTTACATAGATTTATTTTAATGGCAAGTCCATTTTAGATGTACTCATAATAATGGGTCAGAAGGTCCTTACCAGTATAATCAGGAGCAGAAATGGAGAGAGGACCAAGGCAGTAAATGCATTGGATACAACTGTGGGTGGCTTCTTCTCTGGCTCTCTGAACAGATGCTGTAGAAAATAAAAAAATAAAAAAAATAAAAAAATAAAAAAATAAATAAATAAAACAAGAATGAGGTGACAGACAGGACTCAGATTATGTTCAATACACTGATTTTTTTAGCCTTTTTTATATACATCTCAATATTTATGTATATGTGCTCTGATATTCTTTGAGGAACCGTCATTTCAACCAAACATTATGATCAATTAAATTCAAAATATTTAAATCTAAGGAAAAAGCGTAATGCAAGAAAAAAAAGCAATAAAAAAGCAATATTTTTCTTACGAATGAGAATGCTTCTATTTTCCATTGTTGTTGTTCAACAAAATGTGTCCATGCTTTCTTAATTACTCAAATTACAAATAAAAATGTACATAGATCCCAGAATTTTTTATTTGGTATGTTCCACTTTTCTTTAATGGCAGCAGCATTTAAGGTGACTTTCACAAGCCCCTTTCACACGAACAGCGTCACAATACCATTCATTTCAATGGGGAGCTGGCGATTTCCGGTGACGCGCCTGAACAGCGACCGTTGGCGACCAGTGGGGCGTGTCCGGCCATGCGACAAAGTTGAGTTTGAAGCTACGTTCACACTACACACGACTGTTGCTGCAGGATCGCCAGTGGCTGCGCTGGAGGGCCTAGTAATGTTTGTGAGAGACATTCACGAATGTTACTCTATGTTAGACAACAATTTTACGTTTTCTTGCAAAAACAAAGACTTTTTGGAAGGAAAAGATCTAATAGAATGGAATCAGTACATCAAATGCATAATATTAGAGATGAATGAGAAACAGTGAGTGCTCTTTGCCATCGCGGCTATTTAACTGCAGCAAATGGACAAAAACAAACAAACTGAAGTCATTGTGAAGTCAGTAGAGCGCGTCACTCTTCAGTGCTGAATCTGACCGAGGCAAGTTGAACAAGAAGCTCATTTTTAGCCTAGAAATCTAGACGCACCCTAGCGGCAGCAAAAATTATTTTGCCGCAAAGTGTGGTCTAGCAACTCTCCGTTGACTTTCGAAGTGGAAAAACCAAACTCTTGGGGCCAATCACATCGTGTATAGAGTCGGCAGGCGGGCTTAACATAATGACGCCAGAGTTGTTGAGACGGTAAGAGCAAGCTCGGACATACTTCATAGTTTACACGTAGTTTTAGTCGTTCATCCTCGGATGCGGCCGGCGCCGTGCGCACTGTTATAAAAAAGCTGTGGTGAAACGATCAACTTGTCATTTTTGCCGCAGTCGTGCTGTGTCGTCGAGGATAAAGGCTTTACTCCGTGTCAGCGGCGCTCCTGATCGGTATAGGCGCGACGGACCTCTCTCCGAATCATCTCAAGCAAGCACCACTACTCCGCCCCCGTTTCCCTCGTAAGATGATATTAGTATTTAAACATTCTCTATGATATTATTTTTTAATGACACACTGTCTCTTGCTCTCTCATGCACACACACACACACACACACACACACACACGCACACATATACTGTCTCTTTCTCTCTCACACATATGTAGGCTAGTTATAAACTCTTTAGACTTTTAATGATTAGTGTTTAATTCTTAAAGTTTGTGGGTTGTGTAAAAAAAAAAACTTATTTTGGGGATGGATTCCAGGAAATCTCCCTTATTTTCAATGTTCAATGTTGACAGCTGAACTGGATACGGTAAAAGTTTAATAATATATCAACTTGCTCCGCTGAGTACGTCACATTTTCGTTGCTCTGATTGGCTTTAGCGCTATCCAATTGCGTGCAGAGAGAATTTGAAAGAAAACCGTTTATCCCGCCCTCGGTTGCAGCCCGGTCAATAAAGAGTTTCCAGACCTAACATCTTGATGTAGGTCTGGCATGCCAGGCTAGCTCATTTTAGCAGTCAGAAACGGTCCTATAATTTATGATATATCTCCATGTACATACAGTGGTATTCACCGTACTGACTCTGTGACTGAATGATTTTGGGAACCCAGATAGACCGGTATTTGCCCATTTCCTGCAATTAAATAGCTGCGATGGCGGGAAGAGGCACTCACCATTTCTCGTTCATCTTTAATATTATGCATTTTATGTACTGATTCAATTTATATTTAGACTTTTCCTTCCAAAATGTTTGTTTGTCAGCAGCAGAGAAAACATACTTTTTTGTCTAACAGAGTAACATCCATGAATGTCACTCACAAACATTACTAGGCAACCAGTAGTGGGAACGCTCCTCCCAGTTGCAGCCCATGGCGACCTGCATCGACAAAGTCGCTTGTAGTGTGAACGGGGCTTAAAACAAAACCGTTATCCACCATAACTTGAATATGTTCCTAATAGCATCTTGTGCCTTTTGTTCAATAGAGCATCACAGTCCCGCCCACAGCCAGTGCCGGAAGTGAAATTCAATACAATTTCACCATTGACATTTGAGATATAAGCCATAAAAACGTAACCATACATGGTAGACTTAAAACCAGCTACAGCTACGCCAAAGTCCATGGGGCACTAACCTTGTTTTAAGATAAATGCCTTTTACTCGCGATGTACTGGATAAGTACTTCAGTAACCACAATCCTGAACAATCCCACAATCCAACAGTGATGCATCTGATTGGTGGAAGTCGTGTCACGGTGTCTGAAACACTGACAAAGGTACGTCGACTGAAGATCGCGTAATGACGTAGGGCTAAGTGACATCGCCGCACGTGCTCATTGGATGTGCAGTTGCCACAGCTTAGCTAATGAGCGAGCCAGATACTCAATGTTTTTGCATGTTGAGCTGCAAATGCGTTTGCTTCAGTAAATCGAGGAAAAGGAGTTTCCCTGCACATTCACTATATAAAATTCACTGGAGGAAAAAGTTCACGTGCCCGTCGTCAGATTTGGAAGTCGCTCAAAAGGCTCTTTCACGGTGGCTTTCAGACGACTTCAGTGAGGCGCGGTGGTTTATGGGAGGAGTAGTTCCTTTGCTCGGAAATGAAAATATGTACACAGGCTTGTACCCTCTGACTTTTTTTGGATTTTCTCTTCGTTTTTTCACTCGAAATGATGTGTTGTATGCTTATGAGTTCAGCCGTAGCTGATTATCCTCAGACATGCTCTAATACTCTTTAGATATGGATTTTACAAAATGTCAATGGGAGAAATGAATGGGAAATTTACTTCCGGCACCAGCGCTCTCTCGGGCTGTGGGCGGGACTGTGATACTCTATTGAGTTCACATGTTCAATGTCCACGAAGAGGGCAACGTAGAGTTTATTGAGAGGAAACCTTTATGAACTACAACTGCATACCCTATTTACTCATGGGTAAAACTGTATAAACACACCAATAAATAATAGGGATACATCGATGTATCAGCTGATGATCAGGGCCGATTATATCCTGTCAAATCAAAGGTTGCGGAAAACATGTACAGACTGCAACTTTTTGTGTGTGAAAGAAAGGTATTCTGTAGAAAATAGGAATATCATGCAACAACACATTAAGCATTACAACACATTAAAAATCGCAACAATAAAGCAGACTCGTTAATCCTATGATTAATTTTTTTACACATATTCTACACACTATGCTAGTTTTCAAGCTTCTTTGTTGAAAACACAGTATACACTAAGTAAACATTGCTTTAAAAAAGGGCAAAGTAATCATTAATACGATTAACAACAAAGATCACAGAACAGAACAAGTGAAAGATTTGGATTTAGCACTCCAAGACTTAATGCACAGACCTATTTTGACATATTTAATTCTTGTCCTTCCATTGGCATGATCATCGCAATTTTGGATTTAATCCCACATCTTTACAGTGTGTATTTTAACTCAAAAATGTACATGGATGACATATACAGAAGGTGATTGCTCAGTTATTAAATCAATCAATCAGGGTCAATAATTTTAGTTCAGAGTGAACTCACCAACCGAGCCCTCTTGTGAGTCCTGTTATAATAAAAACAAAAGCTGTCTATGCTGCATGATAAATCTCTTGTTAATACGGTGTTCGTTATAATGAGAGTTTGCAAGCTTGTAGAACAGTGAGCTAGCGTTTAGACACGTCTGCACTTGGCCTTTGCACTCATCCACTCAACAGACATGTCTGTGATTGGCTACAAATCTCAAAGCTTAAAAAATGCATTGTGAAGAGTGTTGTGAAAAATTTTAAACAGAATATATAAAGCTAACCATGTTTTAACATTTGACCTCATTTAACCTGCTAAATCTCTAAGATAATGTACTTAGACATTCTGTACTCTTGTTTTACTTGGAGCATCAAACTGATTCTCATTTACAAAGCGTGCACAGGTGCGTTTGAAACTGCCACCTATCAAGAAGGTATAGAAATGAATTGGTACACAAGAAAGACTGGTATCTCAGCATTTTCAGTACCAAAACACTTTTTACAACATTAATATTAACACTAGACAACCCATAACGCAAACATTGCAAAACTCATGACACGCAGAAATACAGTGCATTGTAATCATTACATAAAAGCTACATCATGGATCTATTACATAATCAGAAAAAAAATATTCTAAATCATAGACATCCGAATATATGACACGAAGCCCTACAGGCACAACATTTATTGTGATGCTGTTCTGGTCACTGGAGTGCTTACCTGGATTTCCGGTTTGGGTGTGTACAAAGTTTTAGCCTGAATTGCTGAAGGTGCCTCTTCATCCAAAAACTTCAGCATCGACATCAGCCTTTGAAAAGAATTTAAAGTAATTTCAAAGACTGCATAATTTCCAAAACATGTCAGAAAAAAAAAAGAAACCTACAAAAGTTTACTTCAAGATCCCAGCATTCTCCAGTAAAAACAACTGCCTTACCACATTCCACAAAATGGGGTTGTCCAAGCGTAGCATCTCCCACCATCAGGTAAAGAGCGTAGGTGCCAGAGATGGAGTCAAACTCTGTCTTTCTCTCAGCTGTGTCCAGCTCAAACTTATACAAGTTCTTACTGTCAGGTTCAGCCACAAAAACAACCTCCTGACCTGTCTTCTGGTTGTGTAACCTCACAAAGGTCTGAGAAAAATGACTTGAATCAGTTTAATCCAATATTTTTGAACAGTAAATTTTATCAGGGTTGCTAACTTTGCTTGCCTGGCTGAGTGAGATTTTGGAGAATATATTACCAGCCAGTTAGAACTCTTACTGATCGATCTATAATATTAAATAAATAAATAAATAAATAAATAAATATATATATATATATATATATATATATATTTTTTTTGTATGGAGAGACAGAATGTTCTTTAAGAACACATTCAGTCCTCTGAAGAAAGTAACATGTTACTTATTGTTTTTATAGGGACTAAATGTAAAAGACTCTCACTACAGTTAATATTATAAAATATAATTTCTTGCTTACATTTTATGATGCATGAAAATACTGTACATATTTTAATAAAAATGATTGCACTTATTTTTATGTCAAATTACTGCGCTCATTCCACTATCAAATACATTTTAAAGGGGCGGTTGATTGCGATTTCACTTTTTTCATTTTAAATAGTGTAATGTTGCTGTTGGTGCATGAACAGTATCTGCAAAGTTGCAGCGCTGAAAGTTCAATGTAAGCAGAGATATATTCTTTTAAAAATCAGGAAGTTTAATGCCTACAAAAATGACTCGAATGGGACTACAACGGGTTCTATATCGTAACTTAACCCATATATTTGCATCAACCCTCTCTCCGGAATATGCAAAAAAGGGTTGTTTGATTATGTTCCTGAAAATTACAATCGAATTTAGCTCTCTGTGCTGTGCATGATACGAAAGACAGCTTCCAGATTCTCCACAAATTCAATGCTGGATTCGAACAAGAAACTTATTAAAAGGGTGGTTGACTGCGTGTTTTTCTTTGCATGATTGTGTTTATGGGATGCAAAATAACATGTATCCGTGGTTTTTCTTTTTTTAAAAGTCTTATTTTTCATAAATTTCACCTTTATTGTAAGCCACGCTCTCCTCGGTCCCCTGAACGAGCGGTTGACTTCCTCAGTCTATGAAAACTCTTCCTCAGAAACACGTGGCGGGCTCAGATTGGTTTCGTTTGGGCCGATGTGTTGTGATTTGGCTAAACTGTCGCTCACGTTGTTCCAGAAGGTTAACGCCCATTACCTTTACCGCGAGATACGGGCATGCCAAAGGTGGATAACGTAGATGGTGGATACACGTAAACAATGATGTTCGAGACTGCAGTATCAGCTGAGGCATAATCAGACAGAGAAAGCCGCGATGAATCGAGTCAAGCAGAACCTCACCACACAGGCTCTTAATAAAGGTTTCTGAATGATAATTTGCTACATTTTTTAACTTGATTCACGTTTATTTTACACAATAGCATCTGACTGGCAATCGATAGCAACTGACTGGCTAGTAATGTTAAACACAAACAGCGTTGGCAAGTTTACGTTCTTGATCAAATAAAAAATAGTCATAAAGCATATATACATGAAAAATACATTTACAACATTAGTATTTATACAAAATTCAGGTCCATAATGTGTGTACGCGTTTGTCTTCAACACAAAATAGCCTAACCATCTAGCCCATAAAGCCTACAAAGTCAGCGCTGGCATTTGAAAAAAAAATAAAACACAACGTGACGTCCGGAATTATACATGCAAATACATTTAAAATGATTAAGTCTTAGCCTACTTACAGGTTGTGGCCCAACAACTGCTGACTCTGGTTTTAAAGTTGGAACTGCTTCATGTTTTAGAAACAGTTTCTTGTTGAATCTGCATTGAATTCGTGGAGATTCTGGAAGCTGTCTTCCGTAAAATGCGCAGCACAGAGAGCTAGATTACAATCGTCACTTTCAGGAATATAATCAAACATAAATTGTATCCATTGTTGTCGAAGTATAGCATCTGTGGGAAGGTCAAACACAGAAGACCTGACAGCTGGATGAACACAACTCACTCGACGTGCTGCAGAAACATGGTCATGCCCTTTCCTGCATATTCCGGAGGGAGGGGTTGATGCAAATGTGTGGGTTAGTGACGTACCATAACCCAGCTGTAGTCCCAATCGAGTCGTTTTTGTAGGCAATTATACTTCCTGATTTTTAAAAGACGATATCTCTGCTTACACTAAACTTTCAGCGCTGCAACTTTGCAGATACTGTTCATGCACCAACAGCAACATAACACACTATTTAAAATGAAAAAAAAGTGAAATCGCAGTCAACCTCCCCTTTAAAACATGAAGCAGTTCCTTCCAACATTAAAAACAGAGGCAGCAGTTGTTGGGCCACAACCTGTAAGTAAGACTTAATAATTTTAAATGTATTTGCATGTACAATTTCAGACGCAACATTTTAGTTTTATCAAATACCAGCGCAGGCTTTATAGCCACTTAGTTATGCTATTTCGTGTCTTACGACAAACACGTTCAAACATTTTGGACCTGAAATTGTATATGTACTAATTTTGTAAATGTATTTTTCATGTATATATACTTTGACATAATGTTTTATTTGATCAAGAACGTAAACCAATGCCAATGCTGTTTGTGTGTATAGTAGCCAGTTAGTTCGATGCTATTTGTGTAACAAACGTGTATAAAGTGAAAAAAAAATAGGCTATTTAATCGCAGCAAACTTCAGCTGTTGTTATCAGTGTACAGCAGAGGTGGGAGACTCGAGTCATATGACTTGACTTGAGTCAGACTCGAAGTCGCAATTTTCTGGACTTGAGACTTACATGACTAGATCTCTGAAAAGACTCGACTTGACTTTAGACTTTGCGCCTCATGACTTCAGACTTGACTTCGGACTTGTGCCTATTTACTTGAAATGACTTGTGGAAATTTTTTCTTCTCAATTACTGTGATTTTTTGTATATGCCATAAGAGGGAGCGCGGGCAGTAATGCATTGTTGAGCGATGTAGTCAATCACAGACATGTGTTGTTTTCATGAACGCAATGGACAATCAGAAGCATTTACGACTTCCCTCATCACTCAAAACAGACTTTTTGTTCAGTGCTGAATTCTGTATGCTGGCAAATCCTGTGAGACACCAATGTGTCCCTGAGCAAAACATTTAACCCCTAATTGCTCCATAGTCGTGCGACCTCTGACATATATGGCAATTGTTAGTTGCTTTGGATAAAAGCGTCAGCTAAATTAAAAATGTCTTAGACAGAGCTTGAAAAGCTGGTAACCCCGATATAACATTACTGGTTTTCTCTGAAAACATATTTATGTAATTTCTTACATTTCAAGCAATTATACTTTGCATTTAAAAAAAGTGTTTTTAAAGCTGCAGTCCACAGTTATTCCTCTGTCACCATCTGTTCGAAATCTGCAAATGCAGTTATTGTCGGAATTATCAACTTAACGGGAGTTGTACTTCGGCACGGCACAGTGCGGATGAACACAATGTTTGAGAAGAGTGTGCACCTGTCAGTCACCGCGCTGGTGTGGATACTTTCATTCAGAATCACAGATTATTCTTTTTTGGAAGTATGACGACCATAATTTTCACCGGAAAAAGTAACATCCACTTTTGTTCTGGTTTTGACATCACAGTAAAACACGCTGGTTAAACAACTGCTTACATGACCTAAAATTGTTAAATTGTTAATATTAACAATGTCAGCATTGTGTGACTACATGTAATGTTCTTACGATATGTATCCTTGTTTTTGCATGGGCTGGTTGCAGTTTCTTTTTCTCCCTCCACAGTCCAAACAAAGTCTTTTGCATTTTACAGCAGGTGAATCTGCAGTTGTCACTGGTGATTGTCGTTTGAACCTTTCTGGATCCGCTATCAAATTAATAAGTTTAATTATATCAAGTGCAGTGAGAAAAGGCTGTAAATCTCCACCTCCAACTTCGACTCCTCCTTCACGTGTACAAATGTGACATGATAACCCAAAAACATGCTAGAATCGCCCGCAGTAATCCACTAGTACCACTGGAATTAAAAACATTATTACAAGCTTACCATTCAGAACTAAGGCAAGCAGATAGTTTTGAACACTGGCTCATTATGTATTTTTTCCAAAAAGTATTTTGGATCATTTTTAACCCAAAAAAGCTATGGACTGCAGCTTTAAGGAATGTTAAGATATTTTGCACTGTGATTGTTTTCATGACAAATAAGCATGTTTATAAAATAAAAATAATAATAGCTTTGGTTGTAATAATCACCTGGTGAGGGGTGAGTTCCACTCCTGTGGTCTCATCAACCAACTGGAACATCATGACAAAGTTTTGATGGCTGTCCGCCATAAAAGATGCTTTGGCTTTAGTTGAATATTCCACTCTGAAGCACAGAATTTGGCATATACGTTGGCACAGTTTTACAATAAAATTCAAATTAAATAAATAGAGCTTGATAAATGCAAATCTTGCCTTGTGGTTTTGGGGCCAATGCTCTGGTCCTTGTCCACCACAGACAAATCCATGTTGTTGATTGCAACCCGGGTAGAGACCTTTACTTTGAGCTGAGAAAGTATATCAAACAAGTTTCAATCATAGGCTTTAAAATGACTAGGAAATTATTGTAATACATTAAAATCGACATTCTTAAATGTAAATGTGCTGGGAGAAAGGAAAAATACAGCAATTACAGTAATTGTCTTTTTTTTTAACTTGAATTCTGAAAATCTTCACAGCAAATATGACATGCTTTTGACCTTATAATTGTACACTGAACAGTCAGAGCAATTATTCTTTGCATAGGTACAATGTGAATGAATGCTTGCTAGACCAATTAAACGTGAATGTTGAGTGAATAAGGAAATGAATCACAGTTCATTCCAACAATTACGACTTAAACGCTGAGGTCAACTTTGTGAACGAATGTGTTAATTATGAGTACTCGTGAGAAGCACGACACATAAGCTAAACAGATACAAACAACTCAACTTTTTCCCCTAGTCTGTGTCAAAGATTCAGTTAAGTACCTCAACATGGTTGGCAACAAATCGGCTGTCACCATCAACAACAACAGAGAACTGATAGTAGCCACTCGCTGGTTGGCTGGCCATGAAATTCAGCTCAAAAACCCCACTGTGAAACAGAAAAGAATTTTAAAACATTCAAAATGTAAAAAAAAATTATAGGCGTCAGGCTAATTATTGCATTACTTATCCACAATTGTGAAATATTTAGACAAAACATTATTCTGGTATTTTGTATCCTACAGTATATACTAATATTAAAATATAAACCAAATAGAAGAATAGCAGTCCTTCAACAGTAGTACCATCTCAATGCATTGTTTACTTTTTACCCCCATTGCAAATGTTCTTGTTTTTTAGGTAACTAACCCAGCAAATCTAAAATATGCAAGCACTGTGCATAATACACATTTAAATAGATGGTTTAAAATATAGTCAAAACATAAAGACCAACTGTGCTTGCAATACGCACAAGAACAAACCTCATTGGTTCTTGTAGGTCAAGCACGCATGTCTGAGCTGTCATTGACAATGTTTTGTGAGCTCTATGTATGTGCATTGATCACTGTTTATATGGGAAAAAAAATCCCATAATCAAAATTACATCTGTTTATCATATAAAGGATTGTCTCTTCAGAAGAATTTGATTAAAACTCTTGATTCATATTGATTACTTTACAAAGCATTTATGACCTTTTCAAAGCTTACCTGCACAGACTTTCAATTAATTTGGCAAAAATGATGAGAGAATATTAAAAACATCTTGATTAAGTTCTGAAGATGAACGAAAGTCTTACTGATTTGGAACGGCATGATGGTGAGTAAATTATGGCAATTTAAGTACACCAATTCTTTAACTTAAGTACGTTCAATGCATATTTTTTTCTGTGGTTTCAAAATTGTATGGCCAATCACTGGTATTGGTATCAATACCAGAAATTTCACTGGTATCAACTACTAACATTTTGGTATTTTATAACTCTAGAACAAGCAATATCCATGATCTACAATGCACATACTCTCTGAGGGTGAATTGTGCCTGACTCAGGATGGCAGATTTTGAGGACACAGCACTGGCGGACTCCACTAGCACCCTGGCTGAACTGAGCGGCTGGCACAAGACATCCGTCACCTGAAGCTGCATTGACAAACACAGACAGTACAGATTATCTCAGGGCAAAAAATGTTACCTTGGAACTGTGAAAAACAAACCTCAGTCTAATCAAGACTTATCACAAGACCAGACAACTGAAAGATGTCAGAGTTTGGTAAATACCCTTTAAAGAGTAAGAGTGTGATGATCACACTTGTAGTTAAGATTCTTTTGGCCCAGACCAAAAAAGAAAACTATATATTATGGCCCTGATTTACTTAAAGCGAAATTGAAGAATGAACTGATGTGAAGTCATTTCGACCAAAACGAACTTGGTTTAATGTTGGTTTTGGGAGTTCAGAACAGCTTGCCAAAGCAAACTTTTCAGAAAAGTTCACTACGGCTGGTAAACACCTTTTTACTACCACTGGTCCTCCGTGATACATAGGTGTGTGTGCTGAGACTCCGCTTTCTTTCAGCCTGAAAACTTTTCCAGTTAATTTCTCCTCATGAGTCTGTTGAGGTCAGACGACCGCAAGTGAAAACATAGAGAATCACTTTATAGTAGAAAATTAAGTTTGACTTCTGATGAAATGAGACTCTGACATTGTTTTTGTTTAATATAGTAAAGCTGCTTAATTAACCACTCTCTTGTATTAAGTACTATATAAATAAACATGATGAGACAGTGCCGAAATGCAGAGTTTGCGCAAACATATCCACGTCAGATGCTTTTCTTATGCTTTATAAAAAGAATGCTTGCCGTTTTCACAATTTTGTTGTTGATTTTGTTATTGAGAGGAAAGCACAGCACATATTTGCCTAAAAGACACTCTCAGCAATGTGGGTGGCATCAGATGTTCGCTAACAGTAGTCATCTTCATTTATATTGCGCTTTATTTACGGTATACCGCTGGTCACATATTTCGAACTTCATTTTAACAGTAAGCGAAAAACTTCACAGAAAGTATATCGGGGCTTTTAATCGTGGTTCGCTTAGCGTTAACAGTGAACACTGAAAAATAGAAAAATGAACAAACAACAACAAAAAACTATGACATATAATGTATATTTTACGCCGGAACTTACAGAACATCCAGAACAATGCTGTGTGCTGGGCTAAAAGTGCTCATAGAATTTGAGTACATATGATGGCATTTTTTTACCATTCATGAAGAGCTTAGAAAATGTATGTGTTCAACCTTTTTTTTTTTTTTAGATGTCTACGCTGCATTCATATTTCAGTTGAACCGCATCTAGAAGTGTTCATCTAGAAGCAGACCAAGACCCACCTTTCCAGTGTTTTGCACCAGCGTTTGTTTTAATCGAACAAAACCTGCCATGTGTGAACACCCCAAGACTCTCTACTGGCAGCAGAGTATGTGCACAACATGCTAGTGAGTCGTTTTCACACTCCATCTTAAACATCCAATATTTGTAAGAATTATTCCTTCCTCATTTTCACTCTGTGAAGTGTGATGATCAAATGATCAATTTCTGATGTAGCACTGTACTGCATTTACTAAGCGAATAGCATCAGGAGATCTGACACGGTCACAGAAGATAAATTAACTGAAGTCATTATTTAAATTTTTTGCACACAAAAACTATTCTCATCGCTTCATAACATTACATTTGAACCATTGTGGTCACATGGACTATTTTAACGATGATTTACAACCTTTCTGGGCCTTGAAAGTATCAATGACGTTGCTGTCTATAGAGGGATTAAAAAGCTCTCACATTTCATAAAAATATCTTAATTTGTGTTCTGAAGATAAATGAAGGTCTTACGGGTTTTGAACGACATTTTAACTTTTGGCTGAACTAACACTTTAATAGTATTAAATACTGGTTTTACGTTTATTAAAAACGCATAGTAACACAGTGTCTACACAGGATGTCATAAAAAACAAAAGGAACCCATTACCCATATCAATCAGTGATGCTGTCTACACTGTCTAAGTTCTTAAACAATAACTTCTCCATCACTTTCTTTTTTCCGGCATTCATCACACTTCTTTCAGCACAGCTAGACTGTGTATGACATTGTGGTTGGCACCATTGTGGTCAAGAGAAACAGGCTTAGATGACTGTCATTGAAATCATTATCAACCTGACTTTGTAGCTCATAGACAAAGGGAAAACAAAGTGACACATACTGAAATTAACTAAAGCTTTTGAACTCTGGAAGAACTGCCACTTTAAGAGCTGAACAGACATCTCCAGTATGTCTCCCCCATCTCTTCTACACTTGAATTACTTTCTTCAGTATTTTTAATATTTTTTATCTTTAATGTGGCGCAACACGACACAACACGAAAAATTCCAAACAGTTAACTGATGCCTCACTCTATTTCTCATGTAATCCAAGCATTCACATGGCATCTAACACAAAGGACAAATGGATTTGGAACGTCTTTCTGTGAGATTAAAACATTGTTTTACTTATCAACGTTGCCAATGCCATATATTTAAATAAAGTATATTTTTAAAAAACCCAGATAATTCACAAAACAGTCTGATGTAAAATGTGCAGAACAAATGATGCACATCTTTAATTTCAACTTCAGCCTGGCATTTGTAAAGCTTGGATCTTTTGAAAGGCTATTTGACAATCTTATCCAACAACAGTGTCACTCTTGTGATTGAAGGACAGACATGAGCTGTTCAAAACACACATTCTTGATATATTTATGGCAATGACATGTTAAAGTGAATGCGGTGGAGAATTGTAACATCACACTTGTCACAATTTCAAATCCAGACATTTGAGAAAGGTAGAAAATAACTTTAAACTGGGAAGTTAGTTTTAGAGCGACATCTTATGTGTAAATATCAAGTCCATTTTGATTAGTCATTTCAAAACTCCTTTCATAGATATGTACAGAGTACACACTTAAAATTGAGGCTTACCTGGAGTAGGGGCTGGCTGTGGGATACGGCAGCAGGGCCCTGGGCACTGACGATAACCGGCACATGGAAGTGATTGTTGGAAAGAGCTGCAGCCGCACTGGCCACACTGAACGCCGTCTAAGAGAGAGTCCCAAGACTTCTTACTGAAGATGGAATTCACCAGTTGGATTACCTGATCCTGTGATGGACAAGTGTGTTTTTACTCGAATTTGTTGTTAAAATATACACATTGAAACAATAGTAAACTATAATAACCTGTTCAAAAAATTAAGACATCACAAAAAGGGTAAGTAAAAATATAATGAATATGTAATATAGTGCATATTTATCAAAATGCTCTTCTCTAGAGTTAGTCTAGCTTACTAATTGTTTTATGGGTAATTGGCTAGCTTTCAATATACACTCACCGGCCACTTTATTAGGTACACCTGTCCAACTGCTTGTTAACACTTAATTTCTAAGCAGCCAATCACATGGCGGCAACTTAGTGCATTTAGGCATGTAGACATGGTCAAGACAATCTCCTGCAGTTCAAACCGAGCATCAGTATCGGGAAGAAAGGTGATTTGAGTGGCTTTGAACGTGGCATGATTGTTGGTGCCAGAAGGGCTGGTCTGAGTATTTCAGAAACTGCTAATCTACTGGGATTTTCACGCACAACCATCTCTAGGGTTTACAGAGAATGGTCCGAAAAAGAAAAAACATCCAGTGAGCGGCAGTTCTGTGGGCGGAAATGCCTTGTTGATGCCAGAGGTCAGAGGAGAATGGCCAGACTGGTTCGAGCTGATAGAAGGGCAACAGTGACTCAAATAACCACCCGTTACAACCAAGGTGGGCAGAAGAGCATCTCTGAACGCACAGTACGTCGAACTTTGAGGCAGATGGGCTACAGCAGCAGAAGACCACACTGGGTGCCACTCCTTTCAGCTAAGAACAGGAAACTGAGGCTACAATTTGCACAAGCTCATTGAAATTGGACAATAGAAGATTGGAAAAACGTTGCCTGGTCTGATGAGTCTCGATTTCTGCTGCGACATTCGGATGGTAGGGTCAGAATTTGGCGTCTACAACATGAAAGCATGGATCCATCCTGCCTAGTATCAACGGTTCAGGCTGGTGGTGGTGGTGTCATGGTGTGGGGAATATTTTCTTGGCACTCTTTGGGCCCCTTGGTACCAATTGAGCATCGTCCAACGCCACAGCCTACCTGAGTATTGTTGCTGACCATGTCCATCCCTTTATGACCACAATGTACCCAACTTCTGATGGCTACTTTCAGCAGGATAATGCGCCATGTCATAAAGCTGGAATCATCTCAGACTGGTTTCTTGAACATGACAATGAGTTCGCTGTACTCAAATGGCCTCCACAGTCACCAGATCTCAATCCAATAGAGCATCTATGGGATGTGGTGGAACGGGAGATTCACATCATGGATGTGCAGCCGACAAATCTGCGGCAACTGTGTGATGCCATCATGTCAATATGGACCAAACTCCCTGAGGAATGCTTCCAGCACCTTGTTGAATCTATGCCACGAAGAATTGAGGCAGTTCTGAAGGCAAAAGGGGGTTCAACCCGTTACTAGCATGGGGTACCTAATAAAGTGGCCGGTGAGTGTACATACAAGCTGTTAAAATTGTTGATGTTTTTCCCATGATTCATTTCAGTACAAGTAGTACTGTTTATTTTAACATACCTTCTGATGTTATTTAATGTTTATTTCATGCTGTAATTAGTAGTAAGGAGGAGGTAATGATCAGTTCATGTGTGCTTGATTCGTGTTGCCACTTGAACTAAAGGGGCTACAGCGATCTGTCATGATATATTGTGCCAAAACAACATTTAATATTTGAATTTCAAGATAAAACTGGCAGGATTTGAAAGACTTTGTTTCATATTAAAAGTAAAGCACAAAGCTTATTGCAATTATTGGATGCCAGGAGCACTTGTTTTGTAAACAAATTAACTGAAAAAGCTAAAAGATTGATCATGAGATTTTAGAATGCATATCAATATCAATTAAAATCGAGAAATTAATAGTTAATCCAGCACTAGTGTCAAACTGGCATGTTACCTGTTGTACTTTACATTTGTTGTGTGCATGAAATAGACAGTCAACACACACCATTAGAATAGCAAAATTAAACGTCAGTGCTTCAGTCAATGAATTCGGCCAACTAAAACAGTTCTGGCTGTCTAAAATTGATGCGCACTCCATCTCTACTAGGAAAATGTTCTAACATACACTACCAGTCAAAAGTTTTGGATCAGTAGTTTTTATGTTTTTAAAAGAAGCCTCTTCAGCTCACCAATGCTGCATTTATTTGATAAAAAAACCCTGTAATATTGTGAAATATTAATACAATTTAAAACAGCTGTTTACTATGTGAGTGTATAGTGTAATTTAACTAATTTAAAAAGATACATGATTCTTCAGAATTCATTCTAATATGATGATTTGATGCTTAAGAAACATTTCTCATTATTATCAATGTTGAAAACAGTTTTTTACATTTTTTATTTCAGGATTCTTTGATGAACAGAAAGTTCAAAAGAACAGCATAGCTGGGTTTCATATGATGTCACGTAAATGTTTTGTCTAATGAAGCTTTTACGTTTACCTCCAATTTCCCTATTCCAGCTAAAGAGTTTCAGCAAGTTGTAAAAGCAATTCCAGATGGGTTAAAATATTTAATGAAAAGTCATCTTACTTTTGGAAGTAACGAAAGGAAACTTCCTGAGTTAATAATTGATGGTATAAAACTATTCTCTCATTCCTGTAATAATAAAAATATAAGACTAATTTTTTAATCAAAGCATAAAATCTCTCCTACAGGCATTTTTTTTGGATGCACTAATTGCTGATATTCATTGGAAAGAGGCGTGGCTAAATCCATTTAAATTTTGTATGCTGAATAAAGTTAAGAGGTACATTTTAAAATACTTCGTAAAATCTACCAATGTAAAGCTTCATTATCCAAATGCATGGACATTGACATCAAATATTCTTTTTGTAATGTATACGAAGAAGACTTGGCTCATTTGTTTTATGAATGTGATTTTTCTAAAAAATTTTGGTCTGACGTTAGTCATTTTCTTTTTGCCCCAAGAAAAACGAATTATAAATTATCTCTAAAAGATGTTATTTGTTTTTTATACACACAAAAGCAAATTGTGTGAATATGTAGTGAATTCCTACATTTTGCATTGTAAATATTATATCCATAAACAAAAATTTGCTAAATGCATTCGAAAATGTAGTCTATTCTTAATAGAGATTGAATCAAAAGAATGAAAAGTTGTTAAACTTTATAGAGGAATTCTTCATATTGTAATTAATGCCCCCACTTAGTTTACCAAATTCTATGAACATTGAGTGTCTATACGAAAAAGAAAGAAATATTGAGGGGTTTTTTTATATTTATTTTTTATTTTTATATATTTTTTTCCCTTCTCTTCTATTGTTGTTGTTCCTGTTTATTTGTTTGAACTTGTTTCAGTACATGTGATATTTGTCACGTGAAGCATTCCTGTTATATGCCGAATTTTGTAATTGGATTTATTTGTCAATAAAAGTAAATAAAAAAAATGCAAATGGAGGGCAGGAAGTGATTTGCTGTATTTAGAAAGCACTATAACAAACTAAAAATACCAGTGGTGGGCCGTCAGGGCCAGCAAGGCCATCTCTGCTGGCCTAAACACGATCAGAATCACTGACTTGCACTTTAATAGATTTTTTCCATGAATTAGCATTAAATTATTCCAAATAGTTCTCTTAATTTCATAGCTTTTCTCTTGGTTGCGCTGCTTTCAGTAGTATGTATTTATGTTAGAGCTTGTATCCAATCATATTTCATCCATCATGCGTTGCCGGGTAAATAAATCTGCCTGGAGGCCTTCAGAATCGACAGTGCGGGCACCTGTAGTATAAATGAATGGCTATTCTTTAACCAATCAGATAATCCGTCAGATTTAATCAGCCAATCAGATTTCACTTTGACTGCAGCGGGGCCATCTAGCTGGCATATAATAACGCATGTATTTTCTCGTTCTTTGATTGGATGCGCGTACAGACCGCGTACTTTTAGTGGTAGTATCCGCATCTGTAGCGAACTGCGTAAACTAAATATATATTCCTGTAGATGTAATCATTTTTCAACCCAAAAATTAATGTTTCTTTCCCTGCTCTGACCTCCAGCAGAAATAAATCCCTTATTCAGCCTGAGCTAAACGCAGAATAACGCAGAATAAGTCTATTCAATCTCTCCGGGTAAAAACAGAACTGACTAACGTTAATGTAAGTTATGAAACGAATGATTTTGAAGGCAAGAGTCCCGCTGATCCCGTTGATTTCGTTCAAAACTCTGTGTGAGAGCATGGGGCAGGTGTACGCGTGCATTTCACAACATCAAATTTTGAGTGTCATCACAACATCAAAGCGTCTTTTGTAACATTAAACACAACCGTTCAAAAGCTTGGGGTGAGTAAGAATATTTATTTTATTTTTAATATTTATTCTATATTTATTTTGAACTCCAAACCTCTTTCAGGGGGCTCCATGTCCACATGATCAGACAGGGCGTACGCAGCAGAAACAAACAGTGCTGTGGCCTCCAACCCCTCCTCAAACTGAAGATACTCTCCTCCTAGATCATCCAAACGGGCAGCCAGATCCTACAATAAAGAAAGGAGTTTGTAGAACAAAGCATGTGACAATAATAAAAATATTAAAAACAGTGCAACAAATTAGATAGGTGTTTGGTTGATTTTGGGTTGAATCGCAAAATGTACAAATTCTTGAAAAAAAATAAGCCTAGTATTCAAGGACCACTAAGATTTATTATATTTTACACTTATAATTGTAATAATGAAGCATATTTTTATTTCTAATTTATTTATTTTTTGTATGAGTATGAAAAGTGACATGTTTTGTCAGATTCACCCATAGTAACAATCATAACATTAATTGTTATTAAATGCAATTACTTAAGTTCTCTAAATTAACTTATGCAAGTCAGCTTTTTATACTAACTGAATTACATTATAAATAAAGGCAGTTCCAGTGTTACTCGTGTAATTTTTGTATTTTTATTGTTTATTCTCCAGCTTACAGCTAATTGTTCTATAGTTAATAACTCAGAAAAGATGTGCTAAAATCTCACACCTCAATCTCCTCGAGGATATCTCCAAGTTCAGCTTGTTGAGAGAGACGAGACGCAGTCTGCAGTGCCAGAACAATTCTGTCAGGAAAAGAGAAAATCAGAGTTGTCTCAAAAGTTAACGAATAAAGATTCCACAAAGAAAGACTTAAGAAAAGAAATGGTAACACTTTACAATAAGGTTAATTTATTAAACATTAGTTAATGTATTAACTACCATGAACTAACCATGAGCAATACATTTGTTACTGTTTTTGTTAATCTTTGTTAAAGTTAGTTAATACAAATCCAGCTGTTCATTGTTTGTTCATTTTAGTTCACACTGCCTTAAAGGGTTAGTTCACCCAAAAATTAAAATTAAGTCATTAATTACTCACCCCCATGCTGTACCAACCCCGTAAGACCTTCGTTCATCTTCGGAACACAAATGAAGATATTTTTTTATTTAATCTGAGAGGTGGACCACTCCTACATAGGCTGCCTAAGGGACTGGCATCTGACGGCCCAAAAAGTCATTAAAGAAAATGTTTAAATATTCCATGTGCCTACAGTGGCTCAATTATAAGTTTATCAAGCGACGAGACTACTTTTTGTGCGAAAAAACAACAACATAAATAACGACTTTATTCGACTATTCCATTACTTCCTTATGGGCCTTGAGAAGAGAGTGGAAGAGATTTCCAGAACGCATGCGCGAGAACTGAGATGAGGACGTTCTTCTTCGACTACTCTTGTTACCGGCTGCTTACCGCTTAGGAAGTATTACCGCCACCTACCGTATAAGATGATGTGCTGATACAGCTGGAAGCGCAAAACTTTCTGTTTACAAGCAGAGGAAGATGCACGCTGTACATACACTTTTCAATTACCATATTTTCCGCACTATAAGGCGCACTTAAAAGCCTTTAATCTTCTCAAAAAATGACAGTGCGCCTTATAATTCGGAGTGCCTTATATATGGATCATCATCTTACACGGTAGGTGGCAGTAATACTCCTAAGCGGTGAGCAGCCGGTAACAAGAAGTAGTCGAAGAAGAACGTCCTCATCTCAGTTCTCGCACATGCGTTCTGGAAATCTCTTCCATCTCTTCTCAAGGCCCATAAGGAACTAATGGAATAGTCGAATAAAGTCGTTATTTATTTATGTGTTTTTTTTTTTTTGCACAAAAAGTAGTCTCGTCGCTTGATAAACTTATAATTAAGCCACTGTAGGCACATGGAATATTTAAACATTTTCTTTAATGACTTTATGGGCCGTCAAGTGCCAGTCCCTTATGCCCTGTTGGCCTGTTCAGATTACACGGTTTTTTTTTTGTCTGTTACGATAGTCACTGTGTCAGATTACGCGATTTTGAATAATAAAATCTTGTCGTGTCGTGGACAAGACACAATGTCAGACTACACGTTGCTTCCTGACCAGTCATCGCATGCCGTCTTTAACGGCGCGTGATGTCACCAAGAAAGCAAAACTAGCGCGTGACTTCCGGAAATGAACGTAAACAAACAATGGATGAAGCGGTGAGTGTTGTATTGTGTTCAGAAAAACCAGACAATGGACACGTTCCTGGATTGCTCGGCATTGCCTTTTCAGCATGAGAAATACACTGGTGTGAGCGTGTGGACTGGTTGAATTGCGTATGTCTCACGGCCATTGCGTGAGACTTGAGAACCCTGCTCGAAGAGGACGGTATGGGCTGTCAATCCTCCAAAGAGAACTTGAGGTAAACTATTGTTTTCTTATATATTTTTACTTTTAGTTTTAACGTTAGCACCATAGTCTCTCTTTCGTTTCGCCATTTTTGAAAGTTGTGTACAGAAAAGATGTGCTCCTATTGGTCAACCTCATACATGTGACGGAACCGTCGTGAACGACCATTACAAAAATTAAACATGCTAGTCTTTGTGTCGTGATGTCGTGAAGCATCGCAGACGCGACGTAGGTTGTCTCCCAGTATGACACACTATACGAGATGATACGATTCGAATCTTGCGTCCCGACGCCCGTTGTCGTTTACGAATCCCCACGACACCCTACGTCAAACGGATCGTGCCAAAATCGGGGCTAAAAACGTGTATTCTGAACCAGGCATTAGGCAGCCTATGTAGGAGTGATCCACCTCTCAGATTAAAATAAAAAATATCTTCATTTGTGTTCCGAAGATGAATGAAGATCTTACGAGGTTGGTACAGCATAGGGGTGAGTAATTAATGACTTAATTTTCATTTTTGGGTGAACTAACCCTTTAACTAATGTTAACAAGATTTTAATAAAATATTAGTAAACGTTGAAATTAACATTAACAAAGATTAACAAATGCTGAAGGAGTATTGTTCATTCTTAGTTAACACAGGGTTCCCACACCTTGGTTAACATCAAATTCAAGGACCTTTCAAGGACTTTCCAGGTCCAATACCCTCAAATTCAAGAACTTAATGTGGGGACACATTTCAACAGAGTCAGCAAGGTTTACATCGTGTATATGTAAGATACATTGTTACAGTTTTCATCTGTCAAACAACTAGGCAAAAAAGCTTTTTTTGCATTTATTTGCCATATAACTCAGAGATCTGATATTCCATTTGTCGTATTTATGTTTTGCATAAAACCGAATATTTTTCTTTGCAAAAAGAATATTTTGTACATCCTATAATTTTATTTATTTCTACATAACTCTTCAATTATTTAGGCCTACTACTTAAATTATGACTACAGTATTACATAATTATTGTCCCATTTTTATTTAGATAATTTAGCACTTTTTAAAACTTTTTTAAATGCCATAAATTGTGAATGACAGATAGGATCATCATTTATTTTGCATGTTTAATATTTATAAACATAACATTAATTATAATTTATGAATTAATCTTTCTAATAGCATCTACAAATATAATAGTTACCTGTCTACCAAGCTCTGACAATAAGAGATTATCCAGATAAAAAAAAATAATAATAAAAAAAACAGGCCTAACATAAATGCACGGATTTGTCTATTACTGCAACTATCAGAAATCCACCCCACCGCGTGAGTAAATGAAACTGTGCAGTTCGCCTTACGTTCATTATTACTTACTGGACACCCATCGAAACCTATTTTCAGATCTGTAGAGGATGTGAGCTTCGACATGGTTTAACAAGAACGTGCATTACGTTCTCTAGACTGTCACTATGGGAAAAAAGACGCAAACCTGCATTAACCACCAAATTAATGTCTGGGACCTGGCTCAATATAAGTTACGGGACAAATCCACTGTCTATGGACAAATCGAGTCTGGACTGATTTGATACGGAACGCATAATTTAAAATTTAAATAAGGGACAAAAAATTCTTTGTAATCTTCTTTGGTGAGAAAAAAAAATCTTGAAACTTGCGTATTCTTGGTGTGTCTATGAAATGTTAAGGTGCCATCATAGTGGTTTCGTGCACATGTGAACATCATGTAAAACACAAAGTGCCTTACGCGGAAACACTTGACTTAATATGCAGCATTAACCTTCGGACTTAATGTGTAAATGCGCGTAGCTAACGTAAATCAAGCAAGCTGGTGTGCATAGGCCACGGAATGTTGGCGTAATAACACATTCAGCGGACCGGAGAGAATAATATGGATTTTTTCCAGAAAACTTCTTGCACAATATAAATTCAAGCACTTTCAAGGACCTGTATCTATGTATGTTCATTTTCAAGAACTTTCCAGGGCCTTGAAAACAAAAAATCAGATTCACAAACTTTCAAGGATTTCAAGGACCCATGGGAACCCTGTTAACATTAACTAATGGCGCTTTTCCACTGCATGGTACAGAACGGCACAGTTCGGTACTGCACGCTTTGACGCTTTTCCACTGCATGGTACAGAACGGCTCAGCTCCGTACCGTACCATCAACACACTGCAGACCACTGATTGGTCAGAGTCAGACAGAATCATCACTACCGGCTAGTGGTGCAACGGATCATGATCCGTGATTCGTTCGGATCAATGTCTTCGGTTCGGCACACACGTTATCTGCGGATTGATTATGAAAAAAAAATAATGTGCGCATGTTCAGTCAACAAAGCTTCGTCATGGCGAGCGGAGGAACGGAGAAGCTTGAACGCCCCGCGTCATTTAAATCACCTAAATGGGACCATTTGGGGTTTCCCATCAAATATAACATGAAGGAAAGAGGTTAGTAGATAAAACCGAGTGTGTATGGCACTGTGGCACAAGAAAGCCAGTGGAAACACGTTAAGCATGGCCACGCATTTGAAGCGACATCACCCCGGTGTTTCACTGACAGGAGTGAAAACGGAGGCTGCTCAACAACCACTTATCACCGCGGCATTTAAGCAGCCCCTAGTTGCACAATCATGAGACATGAGGCCATAGTCGGTTGTGCAAAACAAGGGCTTTAAACACATGCTGAAAGTTCTTGAGCCACGTTACGACATGAACTGTTGTGGATGAACTATCCCGAGCATCCTCTCCTCTGTTGCGCTCACGACAGACGGGTGGACTTCTAGGGGAACAGAGAGCTATGTGTCGATAACCGCTCACAATTTAAAAGTGTTAATAAAAAAAAAAGACAAAACTTATGTTTATTTGTCTTCTCTTTTTTTTTTTTTGCTTATTCGAAAAATGATCCGATCCGTGACTCTGATCCGAGAAACGATCCGATCCGTGAGTTTTTTGATCCGTTGCACCCCTACTACCGGCGCCATTGTATTTGTGAGACATCAAACCCGTTAGATTTAAATAGCCAGTAACAGCCACCACTGTAGCACCTGTTCTAAAACTACTTGCTTGACTTGCTTGAAGAAAAAGAAAGAAAGAAAACTTCCAAAAAAGAAATGGCTGAATCGTGGTCAGTGGAAGAAGTGCAGATGTTCCTCTCGTTGGTTTCCGGATAAACTATAACAGTCAGACTACAATCCCACTCACTTTGAAGCGGCACTAACTGAAGTGGAAAAGAAAACCGAGCTAAAGCGAACCAAGCAGTGCCGTGCTGAGCCGAGTCGTACCGCGCAATGGAAAAGCGAAGCGAGCCGAACCCGTGCCGCACCGAACCGTACCTGAGCCATACCAGCAGTGGAAAAGCGCCATAATGTAATTAACTACTGAACCTTATTGTTTAGTGTTACTAAAAAAAAGTTAAGAAATGTACTTACGCTAAGACATTATCCTCTTTGGAGATGCGAGCTTTCAGGGCACTGACCACTTCCTGTGAGGCCAGAGGTAACCCAAGCGAGCTGAGAGCACTCACAGACTGATGGATCTGAGATGCAGTGGAGTCCTCACTAACTGTAGCCAACAGCAAATCACGCGTTTCATTGGACAAAGAAATCTGTCAGGATCAAAATACAGCAATAATTATTACAGGACCGTGCAGTAAGAGAATGTCACTCGCATTCACAAGCGTGCAAGCATGACACAAAAAACAAACCTCATTGATTCCTGTGCATTAAGCAAACTAACACAGTTGGGCTTTATTTCTATCAGTTGCAAATGGTACAGTGCTAACAAATGGTGGAAACCAGGCGAGAACCATGGAATAAGAGTTTTTTTTTTTTTTTTTAATTGTGCCTTTAGATGCCACAATTGAAAACAAAATCTATGGTTGCAAACCAATAATGGACAGACTGGACAGATTTTGATTACCCTACTATTAAAGCATGAATTTGATGTAAACAATAGATCTACATTTACATAGGCAGTTCATGGGGGGCATAATGTGTAAGTCATACATTGTAGCCATATAATCTGACTAATAAAATTTTGTAAGCCTCTTCTAGTCGACTAACATTTAAGGACAGCCCTAAACATGTCAAATTAATGTTTAGTGTTCAATTATTTACTTATGTGCCAAGTAGCTGCATAAACCAAATAATTTTGTAGTGAGGTCTTGTTGACTTTACAATTGAGACAACCATTGGCTGACTCCTGGTGAGTCCCCAAACAAATTTAAGTTGTGTTAATTTCATTAACGAAATCTATGGCGAAAATGTTTGTTGACGACCTATTTTTACCATGACTAAGAAACACTGCGCGGCAGCAGCGGAAAAGCGTAGTGGGTGTTGTCAACCTGCCGATCCAGGGTGACCAATTGAAAAGGGCCTTTCATCCTGGTTGATAGAGACTGCCCACTGAGAGACAGCTTCATTCGCAAGCAAACCTGTTCAACTTCCAAGCAAACGATTTACACCCGCAAGAGACAGCAAAATTTGTGTTTGTGATGAAAGTGTTAAAATGTACAAACAAAAATAAAGGTTTTGAAAGATTTACATGCTCTGCAAATCATTTTGTTATCAACTTCTTTGTTTTTGATCCTTAAGACTTTTTTGCAATCTTTTAATTTATTTAATTACAAAATAATTAGCTGTAGCTTTGATTGAATAAAAAAAGACTCCATAGAAGAAGCGCAGTGAACACAGACAGAGTAGTAAGCTGGAGTTCAGCGATCTTTCAAAGATATTTTACTTAGCGAAAGTGTTATTCAGTCGATCTGTGTTCCGTCACGTTTGCTGCAACTAAATCTGCGATCAAAGTGCAGGCTGATATCCAACTTAGGAAAAGGGATATGTAGAATTGCACATGTGCTACTGCAGCCTATTTACCTTGATTCAAATTTCTCATAAGCTTAATTGAATTGGTCTAAAGTGAGACAAACTATAAAGACTATTTTTTGTTTAAAGACTACATAAAAAATAGCTACCAAAATTAATGTTGGTAAAAGTACTCTCACCGGCCACTTTATTAGGTACCCCATGCTAGTAACGGGTTGGACCCCCTTTTGCCTTCAGAACTGCCTCAATTCTTCGTGGCATAGATTCAACAAGGTGCTGGAAGCATTCCTCAGGGAGTTTGGTCCATATTGACATGATGGCATCACACAGTTGCCGCAGATTTGTCGGCTGCACATCCATGATGCGAATCTCCCGTTCCACCACATCCCAAAGATGCTCTATTGGATTGAGATCTGGTGACTGTGGAGGCCATTTGAGTACAGCGAACTCATTGTCATGTTCAAGAAACCAGTCTGAGATGATTCCAGCTTTATGACATGGCGCATTATCCTGCTGAAAGTAGCCATCAGAAGTTGGGTACATTGTGGTCATAAAGGGATGGACATGGTCAGCAACAATACTCAGGTAGGCTGTGGCGTTGCAACGATGTTCAATTGGTACCAAGGGGCCAAAGAGTGCCAAGAAAATATTCCCCACACCATGACACCACCACCACCAGCCTGAACCGTTGATACAAGGCAGGATGGATCCATGCTTTCATGTTGTAGACGCCAAATTCTGACCCTACCATCCAAATGTCGCAGCAGAAATCGAGACTCATCAGACCAGGCAACGTTTTTCCAATCTTCTATTGTCCAATTTCGATGAGCTTGTGCAAATTGTAGCCTCAGTTTCCTGTTCTTAGCTGAAAGGAGTGGCACCCGGTGTGGTCTTCTGCTGCTGTAGCCCATCTGCCTCAAAGTTCAACGTACTGTGCGTTCAGAGATGCTCTTCTGCCCACCTTGGTTGTAACGGGTGGTTATTTGAGTCACTGTTGCCCTTCTATCAGCTCGAACCAGTCTGGCCATTCTCCTCTGACCTCTGGCATCAGCAAGGCATTTCCGCCCACAGAACTGCCGCTCACTGGATGTTTTTCCTTTTTCGGACCATTCTCTGTAAACCCTAGAGATGGTTGTGCGTGAAAATCCCAGTAGATTAGCAGTTTCTGAATACTCAGACCAGCCCTTCTGGCACCAACAATCATGCCACGTTCAAAGTCACTCAAATCACCTTTCTTCCCCATACTGATGCTCGGTTTGAACTGCAGGAGATTGTCTTGACCATGTCTACTAGGGTTGGGTATCGAGAACCGGTTCCATTTAAGAACCGGTTCCAAAATGCCAAAAACCGGGGATTCGATAAGACACGCGCATTTCCAATTCCTCTTATCGATTCCTTTACTTTGATGCTCGCTCGCGCGCACGCGCGTTGTGAATGGAAGTGAGCATTTGTTTACTGTTGCATTGATCTGCCAGGACCTGCCTGCCGCGACGCACATGCGTTGCAAGTTAAATATTTACAATGGCAGAGCGCGGCAAACTTTTAAGCTTTTCAAATGATGCACCTCCAGTATGATGAAACATTTGCTTCAACACGGGGTCAATTTGAAGGAATGCACGCGCCGCATTTGATTCGATGCGATCTCTCAGCAGCCGCACGGTACCACAGGTTTCAACACACCATGATAAAGCTACTAGCCGCAGCAATAGCGGTCTCTCACACTCAGGTACAAAACACAGATGAGCAGACATTCGTCTTCGAACAAGAGCCGCATAATTCTGGATAAAATGAGAACCAGTTTTGTTTAAAATAGTTCTTGTCGTGTTATGTTTAAAATGGAGATCATGACATCAGACAATTAATGACTCGAATCTATGTATTATTATTTTTTATGAATACTTGTTTGATACTCCATAAATACTTTTTAGTTAATGGATGATTCACCATTTCTGAACGAATCTTTTGATTGAACGATTCAATGAAAAAAAAATACATTTAACACTCACTTGCTGCTTCCTATTGGTCTAATAATGTAATTAACATAATCTTTATTTGTAGAGACTTCATTCACTTTAGCCTTGAAGGGAAAGATGAGCAAGGAAAGAGTGTTTGAATGTCACGATTTGTGGTGAAAGGGTTACGTCCTTTTGCTACAGTCACCTTCATTTATGCAAAACATTTGCACTAATATGCAATATCAATGGATTTGATCCTTCTTTGATATTCACCTGTCTTAAAGCAAATCAGAAACAGAGCTAACAGAACATTATGCCTCAGTAAACTATAATTAGGTAGGTCTGTTAGGCTACATATTTTGTTATGTTCTGTTTTTTTGTGTTAAAATGAAATATTTTTGTAATTGTTTTTCATGCTAATTCCTTAAACTGTTATACATATTGTAAATTAAGACGCATTGTCACAGTTTTACTGGTAATAGCCTAAATATGACAACAATAAAAGGTAGATTTTTTTAAATTATTATTTATTAGAAGTATTTGCTCTCCTTTTCTCTCCAATAAATATTGGAATCGAAACCAAGAATCGTTAAGAACCGTATTCAATAAGCAGAATCGGAATCGGTATCAGAGTCGTTAAAGTGAAAACGTTTAGACTGGTACCCTAATGTCTACATGCCTAAATGCACTGAGTTGCCGCCATGTGATTGGCTGCTTAGAAATTAAGTGTTAACGAGCAGTTGGACAGGTGTACCTAATAAAGTGGCCGGTGAGTGTAGTTTGACAAAGTAATGACTAACTGAAACTAATGAAGACAATAATTCAAATGTGACTAAAGATAATAAGAAGTTTTGTCTGAAGAGTAAAATCAAAAATGGCAGTCATAATTAACTGGGAGCTGGAGCTAAACTGTGATTAAGACAAAAGGAGAGACACTATGTATTTTACCTCGCATCCAGAGAGAGCTTGGCTGGCTTCTGCAGCATAAAACAGCGACTCGACACTAGAGGGGTCTAAGTTTGACTTGATAAACCGGCATGTCTCCTGAGGTAGAGAGGAAAGACAAAATTAGAGACAGTGATCAACACTAACTAACATTAACCCCTGGATTCACAGACAGGGCTTAAGTTAGTATCTGGACTAAAATGCATGTCTCGAGCAGTTTTAACTCAAAACAACTTGCACTGAGATCTTAAAATATGTCAGTGCCATAGTTTTGTCTCAAGATGAACACCAGTAATGTTTTTTTTTCTAAGCCACGTTTATAAAATCTACTAAGATGTTAGAATTAAACTAAGGCCTAGACCTAGCTTAGTCTAAGCCCTGTCTGAGGAACCGGACACATGTATAATAAGAAAAATGGACATTTCAGCAATATGAAAGATGTTTTTTCTTACATCTGCATCCGCAGACAAAGATTCCCAATTTGTGAAGTCCAACAACAGAGTAGTAAGCAGACTTGAGGTCAGTGAGGGGTTGGCTCAATACAGCCTGGAGTCTGGCCATGTCAGTGGGCGTCAGTTGATGGGACAGCGTCAGGGTCTGAGTCTCAAAAACCAGGGACAGGACCAGCAAGCTGAAGAAACCTTTAAATGTGTACAAGTAAAAATGGAATGCAGTTCAATTGATGATGACACATTAGCATTTTAGGGAGACAAGCAAGGAAATTGTTTGGATGCTAGGAAAGCATAAGGTGCATGTTGAGGGTGTGGAAATACCTGGGTTGTTTAAAGTGAATTATGTAAATTGGATGCCTGAAAGCACAACTTGTTTTTATACTTTTATAGAGATTGCCCTCAAAAAAGAGCAATTTCTAAGACGATTAAATATTTTACAGCTGAGCCTAACTTGAAAAGTGTTATAAAAATAATTTGAGCAAACAGCTTCCATCTCTACCCACTCCAAACAGGATTCTAACCAGGGTCTCCAGCATGGAACGCAGACATGCTAACAAGGACACTACTCTCTAGCATCAGTTGCTATTGAGGCCAGGGATGTGAAGTTTACTGGCACAGCTCTCACTTTCTTGCCTCTGTTACACACACACACACACACACACACACACACACACATCACACGCATTCTACATACATATAGGCCTACACACACATAAATACATACATACATACATACATACATACATACATACATAGGCCTACACACACATAAATACATACATACATAGGCCTACACACACATAAATACATACATACATGCATACATACATAGGCCTACACACACATAAATACATACACACACACACACACATATGTGTGTATCAGTGTATGCATCTATGTATACATACTAATTTTCACTGACATAGTACAAGTGTGGTGATGTGTCTTCTTTGAAGCACAACATTAATCTAAAGTTAAACCTGCCTCCTGGTAGGTTTAATTTAAGCCTCAATTTAGTCCTGGAGTAGCTCTAATACGTCCTCCAGGAAATTAGCTTATTGAACTCAGGACTAGACCAAGTCTAGGAGAACTATTTAAAACCATGACAGACAAACTATTTCTGTTAATCTGGTTTAAAAAGCCATCTTATTCCAGGACAAGATTTAATCTCTGTCCGGAAAGCCGTCTCTAAAATATTAAACACCAGAAATGACGTGTCTTACTATAAATGTTACTATATTCAGAAGCTATAGCACTATGTTGTTGCTACTGTTAACGACTATACACTTCTAATAAAACGAATAAAGACTCTGGATAAATAATACGCACAACCTTATTTTAAAAATGATCAAATATCATATGTATTATGTTTTAATATTAGAATAAATGACAGTGCTGATAGACTGCGTGGCGAAAGCTGCCTGCAAGAAGAACTATTCGAATACATTTTGATAAAATGCATTGATAAAACTGCCTAATCATATCAGTAACATATAACTGTTTACTCATAATATGTTTTAATAAACATTAAATATAGCATAAAAACGTGCAAAAATGACACTTACATAGATGAGCCATGTCGCC
This sequence comes from Hybognathus amarus, assembly GCA_030378365.1. Lineage (NCBI taxonomy): Eukaryota > Metazoa > Chordata > Actinopteri > Cypriniformes > Leuciscidae > Hybognathus > Hybognathus amarus. The sequence continues at coordinate 116,043 of JAQIUQ010001558.1, forward strand.
TAATGCAGCGTCACCAAAATCTAAAAGAACTTCCGGGACACGCGGATGAAATCTGTTTTACCGGTGTAGGGTGAAATATGCGTTCATGTGATCTAATAAAAATAAATCAAACATTAAAAGTATGTACTATATAGTATTATATACTATATATAACCGATGTAAAACATGTATTTTATAAAAAATAATCTTCGCACATATTTAAAATATATGAAACGGTCATTACTGTGAGGTGTAAACACCCCTACATACTAGATATGGTGTAAGCCAAGTCATGCAAGAAAATGAATGAAACGTGAGAGAGGTGTACTTTTGTACTTTTAAAGATATTTTTATAATAGTGTACGTCTAAATTAACATCTTTTAGAAATGATCACGATGATGTTTATTTTCTGTGAAAATCAAAAATAGATTCTCGCGCACTGAAGGACCGAAAGTGTGTTGTGCTTTGTGTCTGTTTGTGATTGGCCACTCCAGTACTAATTCTCATTCCAGCCAACCAGATACATTGTGGCTTGTTTGAGTCTGGTTGCCTTGCATGAAATGTAGTAGGCGAGATGGGGCTTTTGTTAGAAAACTTACACTTGACTTATGGATGTGAAATTTGACTAAAAAAAATTAACAGATTAATTACAAATGCCTCTGTCCTGTTATCATACTTTGAATATCCAAAATAATACATTTTCAAAATGCAAAACAAAATTAAAGAGTATTTCCTTAAAGGGAGACCTCTGGAAAGATGAATGTGTATTTAAAATGGGTCATTTATGTAGAAAAAATGTGAAATTATTTTTGAATTTGGAGCTTTCTAGACAGAAAAGCCAGAAAATGTACTTTTGGCGTATGTGAATGAAAGACAACAACTCCCAGAATGCACTTGCTTCGCTGCACTAGGAGGCTACGACTAATGGTAACAGAGCGGAGTGGTTAAACATCAAGTCTAGGCTACTAGAGAGTTTCCGTGATGAGTCTGCCCGGGATTTCGAGATCGCTCAAAATGTCCAGGACTCGTGGTTTTGCGTTCTGACACTCGGCATTCAATGTTTACTGTGGCGAGCAGGACGAGGTCATGGGACATGAGAGAACGGCACGAGAACGGTGGCGTGATTATTGATGAGAGACACCTGTGAGACGCTCCAGTCTCTTGTCTCTTACAGAGGAGCGGCAATTTCCTTGGCAATGTTAAAACACACATCAACTGATCTTTTGTTTAGCATTAATGTAAACACTACATTCAGATTCACCAATCAGAATTAATTCAGTAAGACTGAAACAAAAGGTGTGCATGTAAACAATGAATGTCGACTGCAGAAAGCAAAAGGTGAATCCCGGACATTTTGAATGATCTCGACTGCCGGACATGTTGGGAAAAAGAGGATGAATGGTAACCCCTACTACTCAGCTTTCTCCTACTCAAGATACTCTGCTTTCTCCACAGAACAAGAGACTGCTAGCTTAGCTTCCAAAAAGATGGCTGACACTATGTGTACGTTATGTGAGTGAGATCCCACCCTCTATGGGCGGGTTGAAACATGCAGAACAGCTCTAAGGAGAAAGCTGAGTATTAGGGGTTACCATTCATCCTCTTTTTCCCGGACATGTCTGGCCGTCAAGATCGTTCAAATGTCCGGGATTCAGCTTTTGATTTCTGCAGTCGACATTCACTATTTACATGCACACCTTTACATAGACACCACAAACATAGACACCTCATACCATAACTTTTTCACATGACTATGCCAGAAAATGCAGGGTACTGCCAAGTGCAAAGAGCAAAAAGAGCAGCTAACATCAATGTCTTTCTTAAACTTACTAAGGAAATGTTTATCTAGAAAGAGATTTCTTTAACCTCGTTTGTAACAGAAACCGGGTTTCATATCTGTAATCATCCGAATTAATATCAGATTAAACATCAGTTTAATATCAGATTAAACTCCTTTGATTGATTTTGACTCTTGAAATTAATTGGTTTAAACACTTCCTCCGTATCCAATTATTCTATTAGTAAGTGCAATTAGTTCTATTAGTAAGTTTCCTAGAAACTCCCTAATTATCATAAACAAATGCCTTTGGCTTGGGGATTTATTTACAGGCATAATTTTTTACAACACATTTTTTTTTTTGGAATAACTGTAATATTCTACATAAGAAGAAATCCTTGTTTCTTGAAAACTGAAGTTATGTTAGTGACAGCTGTTTGACAATGATGGTAATTTTTACCATCTACCAATTTCCAGTGTCTAGGAAAGGATTTAATCTCTTCAGAAACAGTAATTTTGTATTACTTCTTTATTTTAGTCTTATTTTTTTATTCTGTTAACATTTACATTCATCATCTCTTTTGCTTAGTCTTTCTGGAGTAATGTTAATGCCCTGATTGTCCCTTATCTTATAGACACATTCTTTTTGGGTTTTATATTAATGACAATAATTTAATCAAAGTAAGTTTTTGTATAAACCTCCTTTTATTTATTGGAAAGTTTTATATCCATAAATGTAAATATGCAAAAATATACAAATCCAAAATGGTTGAATTCTTGTTTGTCCAATTCTTGTTTGAAGATGTTAGTGTTAACATCTTTCAAACAAGAATTGAATTTGTACTTAAATACAATTTGAATGTATGTAAACAGGAAAGATATAAAACATCTAGAATTTTTGCCATGTTTAATAATATTTTTATAATATGCTTTGATTAATCTTTGTGCCCCAAGTCCATGTCCTACAGTACTTTTTTTAAATTATTATTCCAGAAGCCATATTTTTCAAAATAGGGAAGAAAAGTCAACTTCCGTTTCATGGGAACTTTAATATTTAAAACATATTAGTATCTCGTCATGTTACTACTATTTATTTTTTAAACTACTACGAGAATTCCATTAGGTACTAATGCTTATTCTTTAGGTAGTAGCTTTTTAAATATATTTTACATTTACATGTATTCATGTAGCATGTAACTCATTCACCACCTGACCTCCAAAACCTGGGCAGAGCAATTTTTTTAAGTCTTAAGGTTATATATAAGCTAGTGTGCTCAACCATGACAAAATTCACATTTAGAACATACACTCATTAGTACTTTATTAGGTACACCTTGCTAAAACTGGGTTGGACCCTCTTTTGCCTTCCGAACTGCCTTAATTCTTTGTGGCATAAATTCCACAAGGTGTCCAGCATTACTTAAGATATTTTGTTCCATATTGAAATGACTGCATCACTAGGGTGACCATATTTTGAATACCAAAAACCAGGACACTTGGCCTGGAAAACAGATAGGCCTACTCAAATGATACTCAAAGTTTACTGAAAGATACCTTATTAATTTCAATACATTTAAAGTAGGTTATGCCTCCTCTGTATGGAAAGATAATTGTTATATTGTTAGATGAAAACAGAACATGTCCTGGGAAAACAGGACAGTTGGTCACCCTATGCATCACGCAGTTGCTGCAGATTTGTCGGCTGCACATCCATGATGCAAATCTTCTGATCCCCCGCATCCCAAAGGTCCTCTATTGGATTGAGATCTGGTGACTGTGGGAGGCAATTTGCGTATAGCTTTCTGACATGGAGTGTTATCCTGCTGGAAGTAGCCATCAGAAGATGTGGTAATAAAGGGATGAACACAACAGCCCTAGATATCAGAAGAGACCATGACAACAAGACAAGCCCTAGAAACAGAGCGCCTGTGAAGACCTTGTTGACTAGACAGCCATCGGCATAGACCAGCATCGAAGTCACCTTCATTTATATAGCGCTTTTGACAATATAGATTGTTTCGCAAGCAGCTTTACAGTGCTGATAGGACATTAAAGCAACAGAGATTGTTTGGCTTTACAGCAGCTCTAGAATAAAATTATTATCCCGCTAAATATAGTTTTGATTGATTCACTTCCATTGCAAAGATCATCAGTCATTAACTTAGGGGCCGCTGACACGACACCTTTCTAACCCGCTCATTTGCACAAAACAGTGCCTGGTGGCTCAAGAACACAAACCTTGAAATAGGTTCCAAGGAGCAAGTCTTGAAAAAACCTGTGAAAACGCTGACGGCGTGCATGTGCGTATTACGCATTTAGTCTGCATTTCTTCTTCTTTTAGTTGAGTTTTTACTAAAAGGTTATTTTTTGGTTTCATCTGACCACATGATATTCTCCCAATCTCTCTACTGGATCATCCATATGCTCTCTTGCAAACTTCAGACGGGCCTGGACATGTACTGGCTTAAGCAGGGGACACTAGCCTGACTACGTCAGACTTCCTACTTCCGCTGAATTTCATTTCGCTCCTGTAGTCAGTCTGAGATAGCGGCCTATCTTTCAGTTTTCCACCGGCCTGAAAACAGCCGGCCAATCAACGAACAGAGGGCGGGCTGAGAGCCGTGACGTAGACGCTGAAGCGCCGAGTTTTACCTTGTAGGTTAGAGAAATCGAAAGCCGAAACGACCGCAGAAATGGGAAACAAGACACGGGATGCAATTCGCCCTGTTATGGAGAACATTCCGGGGTTTTTCAAACTGAAGCAAAAGTCATTTACAGCAATGTTCACTCCAGTATTTCGCTCGCATCATCAAGTGTTTACAGCAATGTTCACTCCGCTATTTCGCTCGCATCATCAAGTGTTTACAGCCAGGACCGGCGCGTGCACTTCTGCCGCTCTAGGCGAAAAGCAATTTTGCTGCCCCTCTATTTGCAACGTATACCAGCAACAACCACAGATGCAGCCGTTTATTTTTGCAAATCATACATTCTAACAAGGAAAAATATTCAGACTTCAAGCTTACACATTTAGGCTACCCAATTTTCAACAATGTTCAGGCTAATTGTAGTAATGACGGATCAGACCTGTTTGGCCATAACTATATGAATAATATGCATAACTATAAGGACATAACTTACCCCCATTCAACGTCACTTCTCTGTCTTTTACGGCCATGAAAAGAACTTTGGTCTCCTCGGCTGTGAACGCTCTTATCATGTTATTATTATTATCATAATAATAACAACAATCCACCATATTTCATTTCGACATCCTGCTGCATTAGTCCCAGATATGTGATTCATGAACGATCTGTTCATTGCGTATGTCACGTGACAAATGAACGTAAGACTCGGAAGGTAAAAGTGATTATTTATGTTCCCTGTAAATCATTTTTTACTGCATTATGATGTCTTAATTCAGAATATGATCAACATTGTGTTGGTGGATGTGATCTGGGAATTTGGCTGTTAAAATTATAACATTTAAAGCCACTTAAATAAACGAAATGACTAGAATGACTCAGAGAGTCAGTAAAATGAACTTCCATATTAACCAGTCATGACTCGCACGAGAGCAGGGGCTCGGGCTCGGCGGCGATCAGTCATGACTCGTGAGAGCAGGGCACACCGACGCTGTGGGGCGGCCGCAGCTCAGCAAATCAATAACCTAGTTTGTGAATTGTTCGTTCCCGGTTGGCACACATTTTGCAGCCCTTACAAAAGTGCCGCACCCTGTTTACAGTGGAAGTTCGATCATAGATTTGAGTTCGATGCATAATGTCTGTGGTTCGATGCGGATGTGTCGGCGCGTGACATACGTCATAAATAAACTTATCTGATTGGCTTACGGGTAACCAATAATTTTAAACTTCAGAGAAGCGCCCCCTAGCGAGAGAGAAAACACTTCTCTATTATGCCATTCCAGACTCTGTCTACGAAGCAAAGTGAAGTAGCAGAGTCTGGTATTACCAGGCTAAGGGGACACACCTGGCACTGCAGGATTTGAGTCCTCTCTCGGTGTAGTGTGTTACTGTATGGTAGCCTTTGTTACTTTGGTCCCAGCTCTCTGCAGGTCATTCATCAGGTCCCTCCATGTAGTTCTGGGATTTTTGCTCACCGTTCATATGATCATTTTGACCCCAAGGGATGAGATCTTGCATGGAGCCCCAGATCGAGGGAGATTATCAGTGGTCTTGTATGTCTTTCATTTTCCTACAATTGCTCCCGCAGTTGATTTTTTCACACCAAGCTACTTGCCTATTGTGAGATTCACTCTTCCCAGCCTAGTTCAGGTCTACAATTTTCTTCCTGGTGTCCTTCGACAGCTCTTTGGTCTTGGCCATGGTTGAGTTTGGAGTGTGACTGTTTGCGGCGGTGAACAGTGTCTTTTACAGATAACGGGTTTAAAAGTTACAGGTCTGAGAGAGCCAGAAATCTTGCTGGTTTGTGGGTGACGAAAATACTTATTTTCCACCATCATTTACAATTAAATTCTTAAAAAATACTACAATGTGATTTCCTGGATTTTTTTTTCTCATTGTGTCTCTCATAGTTGAAGTGTACATATGATGAAAATTACAGACCTTAGATTATGGTCTTTCTTTGCAAATTGACCTCAACAAATTACTTGTCTGGCCATGCCTTTCAAAATTTATAATACAGAATTATTTAACGCTTCCGCATAGCCATGTGAGCTAGCCATATTATTTTGACAGCGTATTTATATCTGTACAGAGGTAAAGGGAGGGAGGCCTACACAGGGGAGAGACTAGTTGACACTAGTGGACTGTGTTGTCGTCGTGTCCATGCGCAGGTCCTTCATCAGACCTAGATACAGCCTGGATTTGCTGGACTGCGGTAAACCTCGGGATAAACAGAGACTAACATTAGCATTGACGCCATCCTTTTTATGATGTAACGAGTACATCAGGATTTATGGGAAGTGTTCCCAGTTCCACTGACCTAATCTATGCATCCTAACATTGAATTATAGAAGTCTATAATGTGTTGTGTATGCGATGTCAAAGAGATGTGTTTTTAGTCTAGATATGAACTGACAGATTGTGTCTGCTTCTTGGATAATGTTAGGAAGACCGTTCCAAAGTTTTGGTGCTAAAATAGGAAAAGGATCTACCACCAGCAGTCAATTTCTGATATTCTAGGTTTTATCAACTGGCCGGAATTTTGAGATCACAATAGACATGAAGGACTATAATGCGTTAAGAGCTCGCTCAAGTACTGGGAGGCTAAACCATTAGGTGCTTTGTAAGTAATCAGCAATATTTTAAAATGTATACAATGTTTAATAGGGAGCAAATGCAGTGTTGACAGAACCAAACTAATATGGTCATACTTTCTGGTTCTGGTAAGAACTCTAGCTGCTGCATTTTGGACCATTTGTAGTTTGTTTATTAAGCGTGCAGGGCAACCACCCCATAACAGCATTACAATAATCTACAATAATAAACCACATTTGCTATTTAGAGCATATGAAGTAATTTAGATATATTTCTTAAGATGGAAAAATGCAGTTTTACAGATACTAGACAAATGACTTTCAAATGAAAGGTTGGTATCAAAGAGCAAAACCCAGGTTCCTAACTGACCACGAAGACTTGACAGAGCAACTACAATGAGTAGTTGACTATTTACTTCCTAATCTAATAATGACTCATTAAGCCTTTAATTAATTGAATCAGGTGTGCCATTTCAGGGTTAAAACAGAAACATGGCCTGTCAGGGCATCCCTGCAGTTGAGAACTTACTGATTTAAAAGAATGTTGTGGTCAGAATTTTGGTTCTTGAAGAACATGAGAACCAGACAAGTAATCTGCAGAGACCCTTGGGCCAGCTTCTACTCCTCACACGAAATGTTGGCGTAATCAATTATCCCCAATCTTTAAGCATTTTCACTCCAGATTCTGACTTTTGATGCAGCCTGGAACTGAATTTTGTTTACTTCATTGATAATTACTTTAAAACTGCTTTGATGCAATCTGTATTGTATAAAGAGCTACTTAAATAAAGGTGACTTGACATGGTCAGTTGAGAAAGCAATATTTCTAGGATTCACATCCATTAAATGATTATTAGGCTGCCTAAATTAGGTCAGCCGGATCTAGGGACACTTCCTATAACACCCAGATGTACCCGTTACATTGTAAAAAAAAACAAATAAAAAAAAAAACAACAACATCAACACCCGAGGTAGACTTTCTGGTCCGTATCTTAGATCAGATGGTGGACCTTCACCTAGACACGAACCACAACGCATCCCTGAATGTAAGCAGGGATCCCGTAAATGAGACAATCCACTGTGAAGGCCTTGTCGATAGACGGCCATCAGCACAGAGCCTCAGCAGAGACATCACTTTTTCTGCACAACAGATGAAATTAATTTAATTATTGATGATCTTTACAATGAAACTGAATCAACACTGAACTGACTTCATCTGAACAATTACGCTATTTTCTTTCTTAATGTACAGTCGAAATGGCCTGTGTGCATCATTGAATCATTTTCCTATCATCACTGTAAAGCTGCTTTGAAGCAATCAGTCGTTATATAAAGCACCATATAAATAAAGGTGACTTGATTTAAACTATGTAACTGCAGAAATTCAATTAAAAAAAAACCCTAGCACTAATGCCTGGCTGGGACAAACAAAGACAAGCAAGTTGATGCAAATGTCCCAGTGCTGAGTCAGTAAACTGTAAAGAACACTGCTCACCCAATCACTGAAATACCAGAACTATGCAGATATGGACCAAACATTTTAGAGTTGAGTGTTCCATAATAATTATATTATATTTATGTTCAGTCAAATTCACTTCTTATCTCCATAACTCTTTATAAACATAGCTATATTCATATTTTCTTTCACATTACCATCAATTACTGATGACATACAGTAGGACATTTAAGGCCTCAGGTTGCTTTTTTCCATGTTAAGTTTCTGGCTGTCACATTGTTTGTGTCTAATTGGGTTTGTGTGATGTACAGAAAAAGAAGAAAGTTAGACATCAGAATACAAACACAGTGAGATGGAGGATTTTAACATTTTTGATCAGACCAAAAAAAAAAAAAAAAAAAGCAGCTTTGCTTACTACAGCCATCGTTCCGTCGATCTTACCAGAAAAGAGGGAAAATAATCTTGTAAAAAAGTATGACAGATAATCCAATAAAATTCAAAACAGCAGAAATAATGAAAATGTAATAAAATTTAATAATCTTAAAAGCCAGAACATCTTTTGACAGAAAAACACAAGAGGAAAAAATTTTAGTAGAATATATTTCTCTAGTAGTTATAGAAATCGGTCGTTCCTTCCCACTTTTTACACTATAACAACGCCTTTTGACTTCTGAAACAGTCTTTATGAAACAGAATGGCATTAAGAATATGATATATGAGCTAGGAAAACCAAGTGACAATACAAAATATTGTCGCATTGGAAATGGGGCAGTACTTTCTGAATGAGTGTGTCCATAGTTGTCAGCAAAACAATATTTATATACATGTTCATCATCTATAGACATTTACACATTGTACCAAAAATGAAAGTACAACTAATGAGAGGAAACAATTGAACTAGACATAATTTACAACATCTACACTTAGATGTTCATCCTTCAATGTTCTTGAACATGCAGTATTGCACAAATGAATACTGTTAACTCTGATCTCTCATTGGCTTTTTCAACAGATGAGGCCATTGAAAAGCACAGAGTTCAAGAGTTTATGGGGAAAAAGTTTTAAAAACACGTTTGTGGTAAAATTTCAGTGATTTTTTCCTCTGTCTCGGTCAAGTTTCTGAACGGATGCATCCATTAAGTTTTTAGAGGAAGCTGAAGGATCTTAAATATTGCAAACAATTTCAACATAAAGAGGAAAAAATTATAGATCAAGAATTCCAAGCAAATTTGTGTCTCAAGATTCATTGTGTGGAAACACAATGGAGGTTGATTTTCACTATTAATGTTAATATCAGCCGCAGTGATGTAAAACGTTTGGAAGATCAGGGAAATGTTGAGCTGTTCTCAGTTCTATTGAAATGGCTCTTGGAGATAGAGTATTTTCCTCTAGATTTTTCTGCCAACATAAAGGGGAATAAAAGAGCTTTTCTTGCTTGCTCTGTCCAGTGCTGCTTTGAGTCAGTCAGTCAGCTGTTCCATTAAATCACTCATTGAGGATGGGAATGCTGGCATGTATCCAAACAAGCTAACAGTTCTTCATTACAGCATTCTGCAGAGTAGAGCAGAAGAAAATCACAAATACAAATTAAATCCTATTCTTTTATCCAATACTTTCATAAGGCCAACAAAATTTGTTTTAACTGCTAAAGTACTGAGCAACTGCTGCCCTCTAGTGGTTAGTAGTGGCAATCAATCAATTTACTGAAGATTTTTACAGAAACTGTACAGCAAATATTGATTCCCTACAATGCTAGTACACTTTGCTGGAATGTTGCCTGAGCAACATATCAGTCTATGAAAATAATGTAGGTGGGAGAGACTTTGACCGAACAGTATGGTAGAAACCCCATTTCCAAAAAAGTTGGGACATTTTGTAAAATGGAATAAAATCAAGAATTTGTGGCTAATTCATTCTCTTTAACCTTTATTTAACAGACAAAAGTACAAAGAAAATATTTCTAATGTTTTCATGGACCAATTTACCACAAATGTATTGTGTAAATACAAACAAATTTAGATTGTGATGGCTGCAACATGGCAAAAAAAGCTGCAACAGAGGCATGTGTACCACTGCCACATCACCTTTCCTTTTAAATTACACTTTTTTGATTGTCTGGGAATTAAGAAAACTAAGTGTTGCAGTTTTGCAAGTGTATTTTTTGCCCAATCTCGCCTGATACAAAAAAAGCTGCTCAACAGCCCATGGTCTTCTTTATCGGATTCTCCTTTTCATGATGGGCCGATAGATTTTCACTTGGAGACAGATCAAGCGGCAACATTCTAACTCTGAAACATGAAGCATACCCAGAAGTGCGGAAAACTGCAATACATTCGAAAGTCCGCTAGAGGCCGGTCCCAAAAGGGAGCAAATGCCCATATAATCCATGTTAAAAGTGTCCGTTTCACACCTTAAAGGAGCATAACGCAAGTCTCTGAGTTTTTGCAGAACTACGCCCCCTCTGGCGACAAACGAAACTGCGTGCGCGCTCATGGAGATGCGCGCACCATAGACATATACACGGAATACACGCATACACGCACGTTTGCACGAGCTGTTCATAACCAAAGGAGCATCAGGCAAACATCTTATGTTACAGTCATAATGAGGTAATACAGTTATAAATCTGCAAGTCATTTAAAATATATGAAAGGAAAGGCATTTGAGTAAATTACACACTTATGTAGGATGTGTGTGAGGGGAAAACAGGGGTAGTAGAAAACTTCGGCTTTTGTTTCCATCGATCTCCATGTTGAACTGTTTTATGTGCTTACTGTATCCACTTATGATTGTATTATTATGGAAACACGTTCATGAACACGTTTGAGCCCTAGAGCAGACCGCCCGAGATCTCTCCGTTTGTTGAAAGCCTTCCCGATGTTGACTCTAGTCCTATTCCGACGACTGGCACTGGACAGACAGAAGTTGTATTGTCTTTGCCTCACGTGGAGTTTGCGTTGGGGTTTGTAATGAACTACAAGCCGGTCTCTTTGGGGCTGTTTTTACACCTGGCCACAATGCGTTTTCTCAGATATATTTGATTTATCAAAACGATTCCATTACACCTGGTCACATAAATGTGTTTTTGCAAAACGGATATTAATCTGATATTCAATTCCCGCGTTATATACAGATTTCATGAAGTGCACGTCACCGAAAGCAACAGATGAGCTGCATTTTATAAATCATCGGCTTCGGCTATTTCAAAATCAGCAAAGACAGCAATAAGAGAGAGCGGCAAAAGCCCTGGTATGAGATCAGTACATTTCATTTCGTAAGGCTACTTTTAATGAAGATAGTGGAGGTAGAAGGTAACTTAGAGTTAATCGTATGCGTCTTACTTTCACTTTCATTTGCGATAGATTGCGGCGCGCTGGTTTGATGAATACACTCGCCTGCTCTTCTGAGGTGAGGCACGTCGTCAGCATATATGACTAAAACAACATGACATAGCCTGTTTTCAACAACCAGATGCATTTACACTTGTCCAGTTTCGTCTGGAATACAGACCAGACCACGTCCTCAATGGTTTGAGCTGTTGGATTCAAATCCGTCTGGATTCAACCTGGTCTTTTCACGATTCGAATAAGTTATCCGATCACAGAAAACGCATGAAGTGACCAGATGTAGGCTAAACAGCCCCTTTGAATCCATCTTCTACTTTTGGGAAAGTTGACTAAAGTTGCGTCGCTCGAGTTGTCTTCTCTGATACGGAGAACGGCGCGAATACACTAACCTGCAGACATAGGCAGGCACATAGCCAGGCGAGCGTGAACGCGCATGACGTCACGCCCAGTCTCAGATTCGAGCCCGAATCCCTCTTATTTATTTTACTGTACAGGATTATAGAGGCGATCGCAGTGATCAGAGAAGGGCTCATTCAGCCCACCAGGCGATTGTTTCAGCATGTATGGGTTAGAAAACGGCTATTTTTAACATGAAATCTTGCGCAATGCACCTTTAAATTACATGTTTTTACAGTTTGGTCCCATGGACTTTTATTGGGGGGGGGGGGATTTGTGTCTTATTTGCTCATATTAAAGGGGGGTTGACTGCTTTTTTTTTTCTTTGCATGATTATATTTATGGGGTGCAAAATAACATATATTCGTGGTTTTTCTTTTTTTAAAAGTCTTATAAAATGTATGACAAATAAGGGCAGTTAACTTTGATTGACAGCTGATCAACGGGCTGCGCCGAGTGGAATTTGACGCTCCGGCCATGATCTGACATACATCATACCACCTCTTTATCCTTTCTGAACATTTATACTTTGTATTTCCCAATATTTTCCAGTATGGCGCCGCCCATACGTCTCCTCTACGCCTCACAGACGCTTTGTCCATATTTTTTACAGTCTATGAGACAGATCTGGACTGCAGACGGTCTAGTCAAACGCATCCACTTTATGACATAGTGTCTGACGAAACCACTCAGTTTGCAGCACATGCAGAATGAGGACTGGCATTGGCACAGTGTAAGTATCTGTACTATTCCAATACGTCTCCACATACGCAAGCCACTAGTGATGGGACGGTTGATACTAGGGCTCTGATGCAGTTTTCAAAGCACTATTGTATCACACACTGTACCGATGCTTGTCTTGAAATGACAATACCACGTTGAAGCTTTAAACGTCACTCAGTATCGGAAGTTTGGGACAGATGGTTTGAAAAAATTTGTGCTTCTTTGACCTAACCTGATGCATAAAAGGTAAATGATTATTCTGTAATTTCTGTCAAGAGTATTCCGTCACTGTTAGTAGGAGATCAAGACATGCAAACGACTGTATTTTCTGCTGTATTAAGAGCACATACTTGTATATTTGCTATTATTGATTAATATGTAAATCCGTTGACCAGGCTATGACACCAGTTGTGGTCTCTTTTGCACAAATTAAATTTAGATTAGATTACATAGAACTGTTTTGATCCCAGACTGATTCCACTCTTGTATGTCACTGACTTGCAAAGCTTTGTTTGGTCACATCATGCTTTTTCTAACTGCATATCCCTTTTCAGCACAATTTGATGAAAGCCTCAAATGCTTCATAAAGCCTTGATTTCACATCACTACTAAGTCACCCATACCGTTTTCAGTGATGCACCCCCATATCATGACAGATGTTTCCTTTTGCACCAGTCACGTATAAAAGTCAGGATGGTCTTCTTCGTCTTTGGGACTGGGAACTCAAGCGAAACGTGAACTCATCTGACCACAGCACACATTTCCACGGTATTCTGCAACATCTCTGCATAGAATTGATGTATAGCTTTCTTGCATAACAGGGTGCAGGGTGCATTCAAGTTGCATTTCTCTAGATGCAGCGGCAGACTATTTAGTGACAATGGTTCTTCCCATGTGGCTATATTTAAAGGGATAGTTCACCCAAAAATTTATTCTGTTATCATTTACTCACCCCAAGTTGTTCCAAACCTGTATGAATTTCTTTCTGCTGCTGAATACAAAAATATATTTTGAATAATTTGGGAAACCAAACAAATTTTTTAGGGCTGCTCCTAGGGCTGGGCGATATGGCCAAAATAAATTATCACGATAATTTTTCTTTTATCAGTCGATATCGATAATTATCACGATATATGTTAAATCTTTATTTCTTTCAAGTTTAAAGGCAGATTTTTACTCCTAAGTGAAAGTTGTATAAAACAGAGTGTTAATTGTGTTTTAAACGACTATTTAAATTTATGTTCATTAACAAAAACAGTAACATCTGTTTTGTTTTTTATGTAACAAACACATTTTTATTTGGTAAAAAGTACTATTCTGACTGTTTGAGTTGTATTAAAATTAACCATTGTTCATCCAGTATCATGCATTTAGATCATGATAACCACAGATAAAACCAGGTATAGCCTATAACTTAGCACCTCACTATTATGGCATAACTTTATGGTTTCTGTGGTATTTGAATGAAAAACAGTAGCCTAACAGTTAAATACATTATTAAATACTGAACTTATATTCCATTAGTCATTTAATACATTGTCTACATTAATAATAATATAATATGTATATCCCACATTTCATGGTGCAGTTAATATTACTATAGGCTAACCTTACAGTAAATCCATGGTAGGCTAAATATATTCAGTATCAATTCAGATTCTGACTGCATCGTTGCATGCAGTGTTTCTCTTTTTGTCAGCGGTGTTTCATCTGCCTTTAAACTGGTTTAAACTTGAAATTTGTGTTCTTCACTGATCTCAAGCGTTTCTCACTGGATCTTGTGAGGAGAACGATCAGAGTGCGAGTGTCCGTGAGCTCGCGCTGCGCACAGTGCGCTGCCGTTTGGACTTTGAGCCGAGCGGATAAATGCTCCGTGTGGCGCGCGCTGTTCAAATGAGTTTCGTTCCGCTTTTGGCGTATAAACATTATCGAACATTTATCGACCTCTTGATATCGTTTAATAGAGAAAAATTCTATCGCGATAATTATCGTTATCGTTTTATCGCCCAGACCTAGCTGCTCCCTAATAGTCGACTATCCATTAGTCGACTAGAAGAGGCTTGGTCGACTAAGATTTTGTTAGTCGGTTAGTTGCAGAAAAAAACAAAAATAATGAAATCATGTAGGCTGTAACAGACAAATTGTTAACGGTATAAAATCCGAACATTCGCTAATCATTTATCGACCTCAAATATGGTGTATTCACTTGAAACATGTGGGTAGTAGCAACTTTACAAGTCCGCTCACTTTAATGCCAACCTAGATAAATGTTCGCTATTATTAGGCACATATTGCAAGAGATTGTGTGGAGAGCGCCCCTTACTGCATGACATACCGCGCCGTTTTTTTCCTGTTTTTTTTTTTTTTTTTTTTAAACACATTCATAATCATTAAATTTGATGGTGAGTTGTGGCAAGCTTTATGTGTGGATATGAGCACTTAATAGGCTATGTATTTTATATAGGCAATTAAAGGTACATTATTATGATTCATGGATACCATTTAAATTTTACGGTACCAATTTCGGTACCACAACAAAATCAGTTTGAACTATTTTTCCAATTTATTTTATTCTTTTTCCAATTTATTTAACTATTTGAAAAAAAAATATTAATTTTTTAATTACTTTATTATTTATGATGGTAACATTTAGGAAAGCATTGAAAGCTACAAGCTGTTTAAACGAAAACATTCATGATATTGAGAAATATTGCTTATAAAAAAATCAAGTGAAAAATAAGCAACCTTCTATGCACACTTTATTATTTTTAATAGTAGTATTTTTAATTAATGGAGACATAGTTAAATCTATTGTACAATAGCCTAATATAATTATTTTTGTCAATTTCTTTAAGTCAAACCAAACTTTTATTTTGACAGGCCGTGAAGACCTTTGAGTTTTGAGATGAATTGAATCATGAATCATGTCATCATATCGTTAGGCGGCAGAGGCTGAAAACAGTGCGAGTGTCACTCGTGCTTCAGTGTGTGTGTGTGTGTGTGGTAACGTAACATGAAGCTGCGCGTCTGCACCGTTCATTCACACAGAGACTAGCAGAACAAGCAGGGTTCATATTTAATAATCTTTTTGCAGTTTAATATACACAGACACCACATCAGCAGCGCTGCGGTCGCCATGTCTCAGCGCTTTCATGAAGAGGACGCAACTTCACACCCTTTGGACATTCCAGAACCGGGTTTGACCAGGTACTCTGTCCCACCGGTACTTTGTACCGTGATGTTTAAAATTTTTTAGTACCGACTGGGTACCCAAGTACCGAATATTTTGACAACACTACTACCACTGTATGCATTGATAGAATTATTTTATTATGTGCTTCAGACTTATCCCTTAATTAAACATGATCAAATACAAGTATTAGCAACTTTTACATTTTGAAGTTGTTAATACTTGTTTCAGCCCTCGAAATTACAGTATGGCATATGAGACATGTCACCGTTTTACTGGCTGGTTGGTCCAGTCTGAAATACCATAGATGTCTGTGAAATACTGCCAAACTACAGACGTACTGCTAGCGAGTGTTCTTCTTCCTGCTCTAAACAGTGGTTACTTGTGGCAACAGCATCGAACTTCCTGTGTTGCCACAAGCAACCACTGTTTAGAGCAGCAAAGAAGAATTGATTTTCGATTTGCAGCGTCACACAAAGCTAGCGTGCACAACTAGATATTGTTTAAGAAAATGGTATTGGATTGGTACGTGGGTAGAAGTACTCGCCAATACCGATGCCAGAGTTTTTATTGGTATCGGCTGCATTTTCTGATACTAGTATCGGAATCAGAACAACTCTAATAAGAATCAGCTGATTCAACATGACATCATGACTTTTGCGTAAACATACACGGCACTTGAGTCAAGTGGTGTGTTCTCTACGCATTTTGAGTTAGCCGCATGTATACGAGTGTATGCGTGTATGTCTACGCCATTAACGTCCGAGTAATTCCGCGTGTTTGGTTTGGCAAAATTGGCAAAATCTCCTGATAGCTAGATACAGCGAGGGAGAAGAATACAGCGAAGGAGAAGAAATAAGTTACATGAAACAATCCATCTACATATTTTACACCACTGACAAGTGAAAAGTCACTACTCACGGTGTCTATGGCTTCTAGCTTTCTGCTGCTTCTCTTTCAAGATAGTGACTGAAATGCGCTCTGTAGTGCAACACTGTTGGCAACGGTAGAAACATGACGTCACAATTAGGGGTGTGCACGAATATTCACATTTTAGAATATTCGATCTGTAATTATTATTCGAAAATAAAATACTATTCGAATTTTACTACATTGCTTTGCTGGCCGTAAATGCACTGAGTCTATGATAAAACCTAAGCACTAACTCGCAGTAATAATTAAATGCACTGGATGGCGCTGTGGAGTGTGTTAACAAGTTGTCTGTATTTGATCACATAATGTTGTCGTCTGCCTCGAGAAGTTTGGAATTACTTGAAAATGATTTTACTAAATGGAATTACTTTTGATCAAATTAATTAATTAATCGGAGTTATAATATCATCACCATAAAAAGAAATCACATGAAATCCAAACAGTCAAATGAGGAAAGATAGCTGTCCATCACTGCATCACGACTGCAGGTAAGCGCAGCTGGATCTGCGTGATCCAAGATGTTAATTTATCTACAGGTCCTTCTCAAAAAATTTGCATATTGTGATAAAGTTCACTATTTTCCATAATGTAATGATAAAAATTAAACTTTCATATATTTTAGATTCATTGCACACCAACTGAAATATTTCAGGTATTTTATTTTTTTAATACTGATGATTTTGGCATACAGCTCATGAAAACCATCTAAAAAATTAGCATATTTCATTAGACCAAAAAAAGTGTTTTTAATACAAAAAAGTCAACCTTCAAATAATTATGTTAAGTTATGGACCCAATACTTGGTCGTGAATCCTTTTGCAGATATGACTGCTTCAATGCGGCGTGTCATGGGAGGCGAATCAGCGTGTGGCCTGCTGAGGTGTTATGGAGGCCCAGGATGCTTCAATAGCGGCCTTAAGCTCATCCAGAGTGTTGGCTCTTGCGTCTCTCAACTTTCTCTTCACAATATCCCACAGATTCTCTATGGGATTCAGGTCAGTTGGCAGGCCAATTGAGCATAGTAATACCATGGTCAGTAAACCATTTATCAGCGCTTTTGGCACTGTGAGCAGGTGCCAGTTCGAAAATGAAATCTTCATCTCCATAAAGCTTTTCAGCAGATGGAAGCATGAAGTCCTCCAAAATCTCCTGATAGCTAGCTACATTGACCCTGCCCTTGATAAAACACAGTGGACTAACACCAGCAGCTGATATGGGACCCCAGACAATCACTGACTGTGGGTACTTGACACTGGACTTTTGGCATTTCCTTCTCCCCAGGCTTCCTCCAGACTATGGCACCTTGATTTCCGAATGACATGCAACCACTGAGCAACATTCCAGTGCTGCTTCTCTGTAGCCCAGGTCAGGTGCTTCTGCCACTTTTTCTGGTTCAAAAGTGGCTTGACCGGGGAATGCGGCACCTGTAGCCCATTTTCTGCACACGCCTGTGCACAGTGACTCTGCATGTTTCCACTCCAGACTGAGTCCACTGGTTCCGCAGGTCCCCCCATGTTCTGGAATCTGTCCTTCTCCACAATCTTCCTGAGGGTCTGGTCATCTCTTCTTGTTGTGCAGCGTTTTTTGCCACACATGTTGTCGCTAGGATATGTACCAAAAACCGTTAAGCTAGCTAGGATAAAACAGCTTGTTAAAATAAAACGCAACTTGAATCTACAGAATTAATTACAGGCCAATCTCGAACCTGCCTTTTCTGTCAAAGATACTGGAAAAAGCAGTATCCTCACAACTGTGTTCCTTTCTTGAAAGAAATGATATCTGCGAGAACTTTCAATCAGGGTTTAGATCACATCATAGTACCGAAACAGCTTTCATAAGAGTCAGAAATGATCTGCTCTTATCATCTGATCGTGGTTGTATCTCTCTATTAGTGTTACTCGATCTTAGTGCTGAATTTGACACAAATGACCACAACATTGTTTTAGATAGACTAGAAAACCATGTTGGCATTTGTGGAACTGCATTAGCATGGTTTAAATCATACTTAGACTGTTAATCAGACTTATCAGTTTGTAGCAGTAAATGAAGAGATGTCTTATCAATCACAAGTTCAGTATGGCGTACCACAAGGCTCAGTACTAAGACCGCAGCTATTCACCCTGTACATGCTACCATTAGGAGATATCATCAGCAACAGTGAAAGCTAATTTCATGTTTCCTAATGATAACAGCTGTATTTCTTCAAAACCTAACAAAACTTACCAACTCACAAAATTAACGGAATGCATTGCTGATATAAAAAATTGGATGACTAATAATTTCCTTCTACTAAATTCTGAAAAAAAAACAGAGATTCTAATTATTGGACAAAACACTTCCACATGTAACAGCCTAGAATACTCCCTAACACTTGATGGCTGCTCTGTTAAGTCTTCGTCATCTGTTAAGAACCTGGGTGTGCTCTTTGATACTAATCTCTCATTTGAAAGTCGTGTCTAGTATCTATAGAACCGCATTTTCTCATCTTAAAAATATATCTAAATTACACCATATGCTCTCATTGACAAATGCGGAACAATTAGTTAATGCGTTCATGACATCAAGGCTAGATTATTGTAATGCTCTACTGGGAGGTTGCCCTGCATGCTTGATAGTTCCAAAATGCAGCCGCTCGAGTTCTTACCAGAACCAGGAATTAGGACCATATTAGCCCGGTTCTGTCAATTCTGCATTGGCTGCCTATTAAACATCATATACATTTTTAAATATTGCTAATTACTCTTAAGCAAGCTCTTAACGCATTATAGTCCTTCACGTCTATTGTGATCTCAAAACTCCGGCCAGTTGATAATACCTAGAATATCAAATTCAACTGCTGGTGCTAGATTTCCTATTGAGCACCAAAACTCTGGAACAATCTTCCAAACATTGTCCGGGAAGCAGACACAATCGGTCAGTTAAAAGCATGTCTCAAGAAGCACTGAGCGAAAAAAAAGCCTAATAAAGCAGATTGCGCCATGATATCGTACAGAACGTACACACACACACACACACACACGAGTCAGCATATGAATTATCGTGTGTATATTGTTTCACGTCTATGTTGAGAAAAACAATAATATCCACATGCAGGCCGCACCAGCACTTTATGTTCTGAACTTACTTAATGAACTGAATGTTTTTATTACCTTAGAATGAGACATTTATATCTACATAACCACAGGCACCCTCTATTTTTAAGTATTTTTTTTTACGTTTTTGTCACCATTTCTGAACAAGCTTACAATTAGGCAATATACACAACAATCTAACAATATATATTTAATGTATAGTCAATGGCCTATGTGTAAACAAAAAATATAAAAAACAAAAGCATTATTAAAAGCATGCTCAAGCAGCACGAGCGAAAATAAAGCCTAATAAAGCAGATTGCGCTATATATCGCAGTACGAACGTACACACACACATACACACGAGTCAGCATATGATTATCGTTTGTATATTGTTTCACGTTTATGTTGAGAAAAACAATATCCACATGCAGGCCCGCCACCAGCACTTTATGCTCGAGCTGAGAAATGTACGCTTTGCTGACAGACGTTTCAGAGACACAAAGATAATGGTGTTTCTAACAGCACTTTGCATTTTCTGTTCATAACCGGTCTCCTCCGAGGAAACTTTAGGGAAGTATATGTTAGTGTTGTGACGGTGAGGATATTTTCTCACCGGTTAATCGACGTGTGACAACACCGCTAATACCGGTGTCTCACCGGCCGGGCTTTTAAATCCCTAATTTAAAGGCAAACGTAAAATGTGCACGTTTTCACGGACATAAATAACGGTGCAGTAGTGCGGGAAAGAACTGTTTTGTTATTGTGTCCTGAATATGCGCTAGTTTGAAAACGAAGCTAAATTTCACTTTTAAATTAGCGTCAATTCATCCTTCGCTTGGAGTTTTGATTGACAGACAGTGATCTGACAGGATCAGTCAGGAGTAGATTATTGTTGGTGGGCTTTATCAGGCAATCTGTCATGACACATTAAAAAGCCACAAAATGGTAGGCCTATTTATTGTTTGATTTTCTCTGACTGGCCAAATTTGAAAGTTGAGACTGTTTGAATATGATTAAATATTATATAGATATTAAATATTACCTGCTCGGTCCTGTCCGTCAAAGCGTTGTCAGTGTCCTCTATTTTTCACTGCTTGAGAACATGGGTTGAATCCAAAATCACCCCAAAACCCTCATTTACTAGACCTATTCCCTATATTAGTCCACTAATACTGTTCACTTGAAGGAGTGAATGAGAAGGAGTAAGTAAAACGAGTGAGCGAATTCGGACAGCCGTTGCTGACAGTGATGCGATCTGACACCGTCCCATTTTCTCACAAATCTCTATGTTCGTTTAAGACTGCTCTTATGGACATTTTGGCATAATTTGTGTGTTATGGCTTGTTCAAGCCCGAAAGAGAACTCGATACCGACGCGCGTCTTTTCTGTGGATCGTGTGTGTGTGTTAATAGGCAGGATTTAACGACTACTGCATAATTGTGTTCAATATTTTTAAGGCTTTCAACTTTTTTTCTTTTTCACATGCCGACCGCGGTGCCACGGTGGGCATGTCATGAAACCGGTGTTGTGACTGAACACCGGTAAGCCACACCCGACTGAGCCTTCTGGGTTCGAAGCTGCTTTGATACAAACTGTATTGTAAAAAGCAATAAATAAATAACTGTGACTTGACACTTTTTCCTTCCCACAAACTTCCCACTGAGGTGGCCTTGATACAGCACTCTGGGAACAGCCTATTTGTTCAGAAATGTCTTTCTGTGTTTTACCCTCTTGCTTGAGGGTGTCAATGATGGCCTTCTGGAC
The DNA here is from genome assembly GCA_030378365.1 of Hybognathus amarus. Classification (NCBI taxonomy): domain Eukaryota; kingdom Metazoa; phylum Chordata; class Actinopteri; order Cypriniformes; family Leuciscidae; genus Hybognathus; species Hybognathus amarus. Next base: position 137,919 of record JAQIUQ010001558.1, read on the forward strand.
AGCAGTCAGGTCGGCAGTCTTGAGTAATGAAATATGCTGGGAGTTTTTAAAAGCCTCAGGAATCTTTTGCAGGTGTTTAGAGTTAATTAGTTGATTCAGATGATTAGGTTAATAACTAATTTAGAGACCCTTTTCATGATATGCTATTTTTTTCAGATAGGAATTTTGGGTTTTCATGAGCTGTATGCCAAAATCATCAGTATTAAAACAATAAAAGACCTGAAATATTTCAGTTGGTGTGCAATGAAACTAAAATATATGAAAGTTTAATTTTTATCATTACATTATGGAAAATAATGAACTTTATCACAATATGCTAATTTTTTGAGAAGGACCTGTAATAGCAAAATGATTGAGACATACGTATACTAGGCTTGCCGGATAGTCAAGTGTTACCGGTATTCAGTCACAACACCGGTTTCATGACATGCCCACTGCGGTTTCAAAAAAAGTTGAAAGCCTTAAAAATATTGAACACAATTATGCAGTAGTCGTTAAATCCTGCCTATTAACACACACACACGATCCACAGAAAAGACGCGCGTCGGTATAGAGTTCTCTTTCGGGCTTGAACAAGCCATAACACACAAATTATGCCAAAATGTCCATAAGAGCAGTCTTAAACGAACGTAGAGATTTGTGAGAAAATGGGACGCGTGTCAGATCGCATCACTGTCAGCAACGGCTGTCCGAATTCGCTCACTCGCTTTTACTTACTCCTTCTCATTCACTCCTTCAAGTGAACAGTATTAGTGGACTAATATAGGGAATAGGTCTAGTAAATGAGGGTTTTGGGGTGATTTCGGATTCAACCCATGTTCTCAAGCAGTGAAAAAATAGAGGACACTGACAACGCTTTGACAGACAGGACCGAGCAGGTAATATTTAATATCTATATAATATTTAATCATATTTAAACAGTCTCAACTTTCAAATTTGGCCAGTCAGAGAAAATCAAACAATAAATAGGCCTACCATTTTGTGGCTTTTTAATGTGTCATGACAGATTGCCTGATAAAGCCCACCAACAATAATCTACTCCTGACTGCTTTCTGACTGATCCTGTCAGATCACGTCTGTCAATCAAACTCCAAGCGAAGGATGAATTGACGCTAATTTAAAAGTGAAATTTAGCTTCGTTTTCAAACTAGCGCATATTCAGGGCACAATAACAAAACAGTTCTTTCCCGCACTACTGCACCGTTATGTATGTCCGTGAAAACGTGCACATTTTACGTTTGCCTTTAAATTAGGGATTTAAAAGCCCCCGCCGGTGAGACACCGGTATTACGCGGTGTTGTCACACTGTCGATTAACCGGTGAGAAAATATCCTCACCGTCACAACACTAACATATACTTCCTTAAAGTTTCCTTGAGGGAGACCGGTTAAGAACAGAAAATGCAAAGTGCTGTTAGAAACGCCGTTATCTTTGTGTCTCTGAAACGTCTGTCAGCAAAGCGTCATTTCTCACTCGAGCATAAAGTGCTGGTGGCGGCCTTGCATGTGGATATTGTTTTTCTCAACATAAACGTGAAACAATATACAAACAATAATCATATGCTGACTCGTGTGTGTGTTGTGTGTACGTTCTGTACGATATCTGGCGCAATCTGCTTTATTAGGCTTTATTTTCGCTCGTGCTGCTTGAGCATGCTTTTAATAATGCTTTTGTTTTTTATATTTTTTGTTTACACATAGGCCATTGACTATACATTAAATATATATTGTTAGATTGTTGTGTATATTGCCTAATTGTAAGCTTGTTCAGAAATGGTGACAAAAACGTAAAAAAAAAAAATAAATACTTAAAATAGAGGGTGCCCGTGGTTATGTAAATATAAATGTCTCATTCTAAGGTAATAAAAATATTACGGTTCATTAAGTAAGTTCTTTATACACCACTGAAAACATAGTTATGGATGTCATTGAATTTCTGTTAATAGAAACTCACCTTTAAACAACTACTAGTTGACTAAAAAAAATCTTTAGTCGAGGGCAGCCCCATACTACGGTAGTCAATGATCAATGGTTCCATCAACTGGTTTGGTTACAGACATTCTTCAAATGTGGTGCCACATCTTGGACAGCAAGAAGAGTTGAACTCAGGTCTTTATGGTAATGAGCTATGACGCAGTTTGGCAGCAATCAATCAGAATGTAGAAGTCCTCCGCTTGAGAGGATTCCAAGAGAATGCAGCAAAGTAAACTTTGGTTCCGACCACATTAGTTCCCAAGCAAAATATGACTGAAAATTCGATCCGTCAGAACATTCACAAATCTTTCTACGGTGGCGTTGCCAGGGCAGAAATTCATCATGCATTCAGAATGTACATTTTTGGATGAAAAATAACACAGTAGCATTACGGTTGGCTGAAAAGCTCTCACACATTCAGCAGAGGCCTTTATTCAATGTCAGGCTGCATAGATTAGGTCAGCCACAGCACCCTCACCTATTACCAGATTCACCTAATCTTTGTGGACCGTTTCAAAACTTAGGATATTCTATAATCTTTTCAATTTTATTTTGCCTCTGTCCTAACTTTTTGGGAGGCGTTGCAGCCATCAAACTCAAAATTTGTTTAAAAATACAATTAATTTTGTCAGAGAAAACATTGGAAATCTTTCATTTGTATTTTTGTAAGTTAATTAAAGGTTCAAGAAAATTAACAAACCACAGATTCGAGATTAACGCATTTTACAAAATGTGCAAACTTTTCTAAAAATGGGGTTATACATTCATAAATGAATGACAAAAGTGACATGACAGACCTGGCTCAGAGCTGCTGCTGGCTCTACAGGATGACACAATTGGATTTCTTTTTTGCTTTCTTCTTTTCCACCGGTGTTTTCCTGTTAATTTGTCTGACCAAGTCATAGAATATCTGCAATGTGCAAAAAATACATTCATGAAGTACTCAATATGAACGTGAAACTATTGAAATATGTTCTGAATGGGGGACATATCAAGCAAGAAACATGCTCACATCAAGGACGTTAATCTTTGATTTGGCAGAGGACTCTAGAAAGGCACAGTCTGTTCCACTGCCGGGCCAGATTTTGCCCCTGTTCTTTCCCCACCACCCTCTCATCCTCCAGATCACACTTATTACCCACCAGGATCATCGGCACCTATAGTCGGAAAGGAGTGAAAAAATAAATCAGATACATAATGGCAATTATGTGGATCTATCATTCGGCCAACGATATTAAACAGTCATGGAACATTTTTGAAAATATTGTAGTTTTGTGCCATTTTTAGTCTGCTTATTAGACCGCGAAGATGAAGAATGCCAAAAGTTACATCACTACTGTCATGAATCCACCAGTGAACTACTAGTGTAACATCTGTAACACAAATTTTAACTTTGTAGTTGAAGCTGTCTTTCACAACAGTAAAGTCAAACATGGTTTACATGTGCAAAATCAAACCATCAAATTAGGGCTGGGCGATTTTTTCCCTTAAAAGAAATCTGCGATTTTTTTATAAAAAACTTGATTTACGATTTGATTTTTTATTTATTTTATTTTTTAATCAAGTAGAATTTCTATAACTCTGTGTTGAACTGATTATAACTCTTTTGTGTGCTAAACACAATCTAATTAATACAACTTCATTATTAAGAAAAACAACAAATCCCAAAAAATATGATCATAATCTATGCCAAAAATGCTATTATAAACCAGATTAATGGATAATTCAGCAGTTCAATTTAGTCTAGAAAGATCGCAAATTCGCAAGTGCACAATATTGAATAAAATCTGAACATTTAGCGAAAAAAAACATTTAGTGGGGAACAAATACGAGACAAGTGTAACGCTAAATCTGGTCAAACTTTACACATTGCTCTTTGTATTGTACATTCATGAAAAACAAGATAACAAAAATCAAAAGGATCAATTATTATATAGTCTGGTCTACTATACCATTGAGACATGTTTTAATGTATAGCACAGCTGTTTAATGAGACAGCAACATATGATAGATAAGACAGAACAAGAAAAGGCTATTAATAATCTTTCATTGCGCAAACGTATTATGATATGAAAGGCTCCAATACATCGCGGGCCGCGGCACAAAGCGCTTATGCGCATTCCGAGCGCTGAATGATGCGCTTGAAGCCACATGGTCACAGCGCGCAGCCCAGCGCGTCGAGTCCATAGGTCGAGTCCGCAGTCCGCACTGAACAGTTCAAAGCACAAAGGAAATACATACTGATTTGTGTATAATATACAGTATCTAGCTATGCAATCGTTTATTGAACCTTTTCTTTTAACAGTTTTAAATTGCAATTACTGTGCACGACTGCGCTGAAGAACAATAGTGCTCTGACTAGTGTTTTGCTCTAACAGACACCCGGTAGAAAGTAACGTCATGACTTTAGTTACAGCAATAACGTCCAGCAAGACAAAGTTGTTTATGCGAAACCATAGACGTTTATCTACAGATCAAGCATAATAATAGGAACATTGAATCATCTTTGAGAGAGTTTCATCTTATTGACTGTTCGTAACCGAATTGTGGAAACCCTGAAAGAAGGTTTGGTGAATGCAAAATGTAAGTTACACTATACTGAAGAGGGAGAAAAAAAAATCTTAAAAAATCTATTTTTTGAAAATATGAATCGATTTGACCTGCCAACTCTTTTTTTTATTTCAAATCGATTTTTTTCCCAGCCCTACATCAAATTACAAAAATTATTGTAATCTCCAGGAAGACTATAAAGAAGACTATAAGCTTAAAGGAACATCTGATGCACCCACCGCTAGCGAAGCTTAGCACAAAACTGGAAGTAAATGGCTCCAGCTAGCATACGGCTCCCAATAAGTGACAAAATAATACCAACATTTTCCTATTTTTATGTTGGGATTTGTATAGTCACGGTAGGTACAAATAACAAGATCATATGAGACACAGCCATCTTTTAACCATATACATACTGGGAACTATATTCTCAGAAAAGCGAAGCATTATGGGATTAAACTTCTGCCATGATTCAAAACTGAAAATAAAGTTCTGAAAGGTTGAAACTAAACGTTCAAAACTTCAAAATCTTACAAAAAAACATTTTGCAAGTTCGAAAATAAGATTTGCAAGCTTGCAAAATATAAAAAAATAAAAGAAATATCTGCAAATATTGTTGTTTTTGAGATTTCCTTCTTCAGAACATTTTTTTAACGATGTTGCGCAAACAAATTTTCAGAGTTTCAAATTTGTCAGTGTTCTCTGACTGTACTAGTTCGTTTTCCAGATTTGAAACCTTGCAAATTGTGATCTGAAAACTGGTGTGCGAATGAGTGAAAAAAAAAAAAAATGTTTTGTAACTCTGAAAACATAGTTTTGCTGGTTTGAAAAGTGGTTAAAAAATAAAATCTCTGCAAACATAATTTTGTTTTTGAGTTTTCCCTCTTCAGAAGTGCAACACTCTTTTTTACGGTGTTGCACATTCATTTTTTCAGAGTTTCAAATTTGTCAGTGTTCTCCCACCGTATTTAGCTTGTTTTCCAGATTTGAAACCTTGTAAATGTTGATCTGAAAACTGGTGTGCGAATAGGTTAAAAAAGTTTTGAAACTCTGAAAACTGAGGGTCGACAGGGCGAAACTTATTACATTACATTTGCACTCATTTGCAGACTATTTTTTCAGAGCTGAGTTTGCAACACCCACTTCGCGGAGATACGCCCTCACAGTTGCGAGCTTGCGACTCTCGTGATTTGTGGCAGCGGTGTCACGTAGCTCTGCTCTGAAAATCAGACTGAGCGCAAATGAAGCATCGCAACCTCTAAAACTTAAAAAAAAATGCCTTGAGGGAGGGCCTTCTGCTCTTGGCCAATGCTTTGCTGTATGCTGACGTACAGTCCAATCACAAGTCGTATTTACTGGAAACATCAGACATGGGATTGACCGACTGTCTCGCCCAATAACGAAAGCGCACAGGATACTCAATTAGGGATGCGCGGTTCTCTGGTCAGAAGCCAAACAAACCAAAAGTGCGACAAGACAGCGGGGTTTACAACAGAGCTCGCACCGCGCTGACGTCATCTTCGCGGTTCAATGGTCTGAGCCACTCAATTGTCAGCGTGAACAATCCTCACCAGCGCTGCGCTGACCAATTTAAACAGCAGTGCAAACCATACATAGCAAATAAATGTACAAATAAAGAAACCCCTCCTTCCTTACAAAAAAAGCGGTTCTCTGCTTAAGTTTATGAGTTTTAATTATGGAGAATTCCATAATTAAATTAAAGCTGCAAGCAGCGATGGGCGGGCCCTCGCACCTGTAGCACGTAGGGGTGTGAGGCGGCCGCGTTGCATATTCTGCATCTCAGCCGGTGCGGCTGTGAATTTGCTAAGCAGCTTCGTTAAAGGTCACTTCCTGTTGCCAGCAGGTGGCGCTATGACTGTGGGTGAATGTCGTCATGTAGATTTGTTCAGGGCAGGACTCTTGTCAAATGTGTAAAATTTCACACAGATCTGGGCATTCACAGCCAAGTTACTACAACTTCCTGTTTCATGACGAATCATCGACGCCACGGACACGCCCATTCGACGAAAAAGCGCAGCTAGCACAACTTTACATCATCAATGCCTTTAGAAGGCACAGCAGAAATGTGAAGTCGATCCGACTAAGTCCCTAGGAGGAGTTTGTTAAAGTACGTAATGAGTAAATCATCCAAAAATGGCGGTAAAATTAGAAATGGCCGACCTCCTGTTGAGTTTAGGGCATCGCTCCAAGAGACTTTTTTGTGCGTCTGGACATGGTAGATGTACCACAGAAAATTCGTAAATGTCAGTCAAACATGCGGCGGGGCTGCTTCATTAAACGTCACTTCCTGTTGCCAGCAGGTGGCGCTATGACTGTGGGTGAATGTCGGCATGTAGATTTGTTCAGGGCGGGACTCTTGTCAAATGTGTAAAATTTGGTGCAGATCTGGGCATTTACAGCCAAGTTACTACAACTTCCTGTTTCATGGCGAATCATTCGACGCCACGGACACGCCCATCGACGAAAACGCGCAGATAGCACAACTTTACATCATCAATGACTTTAGAAGGCACAGCAGAAATGTGAAGTCGATCCGACTAAATCCCTAGGAGGAGTTCGTTAAAGTACGGAGTGTGTAAATCGTCCCAAAATGGCCACCAAATTCAAAATGGTGGACTTCCTGTCGAGTTTAGGGCATCGCTCCAAGAGACTTTTCTGTGCGTCTGGACATGGTAAATGAACCACAGAAATTTTGTACATGTCGGTCAAACATGCGGCGGAGGCTGCTTCGTTAAAGGTCATTTTCTGTTGCCACTAGGTGGCGCTATGACTGTGGGTGAATGTCGGCATGAGGATTTGTTCAGGGCGGGACTCTTGTCAAATGTGTAAAATTTCGTGCAGATCTGGGCATTTACAGCCAAGTTACTACAACTTCCTGGACATTCAACTGGACATTCTTACTCACCACCCTCTGTAAATTTGGTTTTGGAGACTCATTCATCCAATGAATAACAACAATATACACTTCTCCAAAGGCCACAGTCGTCACAAATGGAATCACTTCACCAAGTTTCACTCTGCACCAAGGAACCAGACAGGGATGCCCACTCTCAACACACAATTAGTCTATATGGAGATGATTTACTATTACACCTACAAACTCCATCTCAATCACTCAGAAATTCACTCGAGAGAGACCAATTTCTCCACTATCAACAGCTTACATTTTTAATTTAAAATAAAATAACTTTAACGAACACCCTACAGCCTTCTAAAATCAGTGAACAGTTATTAGAAGCACCCAACCACCCACAGTGAAGAAAACTTGTATCCAAACTCTATAGCTTCATTGCTACATCCAACCCCACAATAACCCTGCCAAAAGGGAAATGGGAAAGCGATCGCACGGTAACATCCCAACTCTGATTTCTGGACACAGATCTGCAGAAATACCTTCACCATGACCACCAACACCAATTTACAACTCATACTAGGGGTGTAACAATTCATCTACTACATAAATGTATCGATTTATATTCATATGATCCAAGAGCAGATCTGATCTCTGCTCTGCTAGTTCGCCTTCCGGATGGCATATATCGATCTAAAATCACTTTAAAAGTGAATCAATCGACTGTATTGATACTAGGAAATAACAAACTGAATTTAAGCCCGTCTGACTTTATATAGATGTTTTTTTCTTAGAACTTTAGTTTTAATGATACAGGCGTTAAACATTACTCGATTCAGTCTGCCTATCTGTGATGTTATCGCCACGCACCAGCAGCAGCGCAAAGACAACAAACATAGCATGGTTTAGGACAGAACAAGATAGGCTATTAATAATCTTTCATTGCGTAAAAGTATTATGATATAAAACATTCCAATACAGTGTGGCACAAAGTTGCCCTTGAAGCCACATGGAGTCACAGCGTGCAGCGAGTCCGAAGAAAATACATATTGATGCGTAGTGTATTATACATGCAATCGTTTATTGAGCCTTTTCTTTTAACAGTTTTAAATTTCAGTTAAAGTCCCTGTAAAGTCAAAATTAAGTATGTGTTCTGAGTTTGTGACACCACAGAAAAATTTTAGGGATGCACGATATAGGATTTTGGCCGATATTCGATATGCCGATATTTTCAAACTAATTTTGCCCGATGCCAATACCGATACTTGATATATTTGTATTTTTTTAAGTGCAAAAAAGCTTCTATTAAAAGCTTTCTATTAAAGTTCTCAGTCAAGAGCAGTGAGTGATTTCCTCTGTGTTTTGTTGTTTTATTAATATTAACAGGATCGTTCTCCCAAAAAATTAAATTGTCATAATTTACTACTCTCTCAAGTTTCTTTCTTCTGTTGAAATTATAAAAGTTATTTGGAAGAATGTGGCTAACCAAACAGTTGCTGTACTCCAGTGACTTCCATAGTATATTTAAGCACAAGAAATAAATGAATACAGGTTTGGAACAACATTAGAGTGAGTAAATAATGAGAGACTTTTTATTTCTGGGTGCAGTATGTCTTTAAGGACAAGCGGCAGCATATGTATTACTGTCTCTTTAAGAACTGCACGTGATGCGTCTAATATACACGCATTTGACAAGCAGATTTTCTCTGTTTGCTTTCACTTTAGACATAACCAACTTTGTTTATGTAAACCTTGTGTGTATTTGACCGTATCAGCGCAATAAGACTCGGAAGATTAGTCCCGTATGCAGGCGCTGTGACAGGCTTTTAGTTCCTGTGAGCGTCTGGTGAACGCGCTCAGAAAAGAGGATGTTAGAACAGCGCATCAGCATAGCACGTGAATGATATGTTTACCTAGCAAGACTTTGACGCACATGCAAATAAAGAACTTTTGTGAATTGCGGTGTCCCGTGAGTGTAAAGGGTGTCGCACACCGGACGAGAAGCGCAGCGCCGCGTCGCGTCTAGGACAACTCCAGGTAACTTATCGTACACCGGACGCGCACTTTCTCACCAGTGTATGGCCAGCAATATTGTTATGTTTAATGACATGAAATGATGAAGATAATGTATGTTATGTTATGATTGTACTGTACAATTAAATACAATTGTTGCCGAGTCTGCCGTCTGAAAACTTTACCTCAGAGCATCCGTTAACTGAGTGAAGGTGTCAGAATTGAACTGATAGAATGCACGATAGCCTACTATAATTTTTTCTTCAAAAGCAGATCGTGGAGAGATTTTAATCGTCCACGATCAGAAACCGTGAGACGCACGCACACCCCTAGTTGGAAGTTTAATTTGCTGGCGCTCATGCTTTGTTTGTGGTCGTCACATGCGCATAGGAAACACACCACCCAATCGGCAAGGCTCATCGGCAGAAATATTCATATCGGCCGATGCCGATGATGGTCATTTTAAGCTTTTATCTGCCGATACCGATGTTGTCCCGATATCATCGTGCATCCCTGAAAAATTTGTTATTAGCCACCCAGCCAAATTTGAATGATATAAAAAACTGGCAAGTACATAAAATAAGCTATCAAAATTCTGAAAAAATTACCAGATTCTCTGCTCTCAAACGCTGGGGGCGTGTCCGCAGGCTGCGTGGAAACCAGGCCCACTCAAGGGAAAGCTGTCGACGGTGATATTAGCTGATTAGCTTTTGGAGACGGGAGGATGAACGCTGAGGCGGGATATAGCCGCTTCGGCCCCGTTCACCAGTAACAGCGGATTATCAGTGAATAATCAGTGAATCCCAGTTGTCTCTGAGGAAAGTCTATAAAACGATCCAGTGTAAAACGATCACTACAGAGGCGGGTGTTGGCGGTGATCCTCAGCTCTTCATCAACAAGGTTGGCTCTCTAAAAACCTCTTCTTGATGTGATCGTTTTTAGGGAATTTAAATGAAGATACCGATCTGTTTTGTACATGATCGCATCCAGGTAATAGCCTATGCATTTCTGTGTCAAATAGCTAGCTAGAAAACTGTAGGCTGTAGTAACTAATAGGACTGACAGTCACTCGCGATTGAGCGGCAAATGCGCTCCACTATTAGGGGAGAGATCAGCAAAATGTGTCATCAAATAGGGGGTGTCCAGTAGCTCATGGGCTCCACTGCGTCATCGAGCCCTGTTTTAGCCCCGCCCAAACAATCCGTAAAATTGCAATGGTGAAAAACTGTTTAACGGTCTAACTCCACATTTCAGTACTTCACAGTTCACAGTCTTTGTAATGTTTTAGCAATACATATGTAACATTTATTATATGTTTAGAACTTTTGTAGAATTGCCTTTACAGGGACTTTAATGTGTGCGTGAAGAACAATTATAGTGCTCTGACTCTACTCAAGTGTTGTGATCCAACAGACACCCGCCCAGATAGAAAGTAACATGATTTAGTTACAGCAATAAAGTCCACCAAGTTGTTTTATGTGAAACCATAGACCTTTATCTACAGATTAAGAATAATAACAGTAACATTGAATCATCTAACTGTGCGTTCACACTAGGGATGGGCATTTTTCAAAAATATTGCATTCGAATATTTGGGCTCATAAAAATCGAATATTCGAATATTCGCTTATTTAAATTATGTTTCACGAAAAAGACGTTATTTTTAATTTTTTTTTTTTTTAACGTTTTTGTCACCATTTCTGGACAAGCTTACAATTAGGCAATACACAACAAGCTTACAATATATATTAAAGTTTTCTTTTAGTTGAAAACATCAAACAGTAGGCCTATGTGTAAACAAAAAATATATAAAAAAGCATTATTAAAGCATGCTCAAGCACCGAGAGCGAAAAAAAGCCTAATAAAGCAGATTGCGTCAGATATCGTACAGATAGTGCACACATACACACGAGTCAGCAAATGATTGATTATCGTGTTTATATTGTTTCACGTTTATGTTGAGAAAAACAATAATATATACATGCAGGAGCGCCGCCAGCACTTTATGTCTCGACTAGTAAACGGCGCTCCGCTGACAGACGCTTCAGAGACACAAAGAGAACGGTGTTCTAACAGCACTTTACATTTTCTGTTCTTAAACCGGTCTCCTCAATGAAATTTAAAGGAAGTACGTCCCAAAATCATTTTGTTATTAGATAAGTTTACATCTTGGATGATCACACGGGGTCCAGCTGCGATTACCTGCAGTTGTGATGCAATGATGGACAGCTGTCTTTCCTCACTCAACTGTTTGGATTTCATGTGATTTCTCATGGTGATGATATCATAACTCAGATTAATTAATTAATTTGATCAAAAGTAATTCCATTTAGTAAGATCCTTTTCAAGTAATTTCAAACTTCGTGAGGCAGACGACAACATTATGTGATCAAATAAAAACAACTTGTTAACACACTCCACAGTGCCATCCAGTGCATTTAATTATAACTGCGAGTTAGTTCTTAGGATTTATCACGGACTCGCTGCATTTACGGCCAGCAAAGCAACGTATTTAAAATTCGAATAGTATTTTATTTTTCTAATAATTATTACATATCGTATATCCGAAAACTCGAATATTCGTGCACACCCCAAGTTCACACCAGACGTGAATAGTGCGTCAAATTTCGTGACCTGACGCGTCTAGTTTGAGCGCTTTACCACTTTTTATGTTAATTCGCCTGTCAAGAGTGAAACTGACGCGCATTGAAGTGAAATTTACGCGCATGACGCGTGCAGAATCGAAATTCGTTGGTGGCCATTTTTTTTATGTCGACTGAGCATTCATTGAGAGAGTCACTGCTCTGTAATCACCCTCGCCCTCATCCATCTATTCTAGCTGTCATTTATTTTTGTTTTGATGATAAATAGAGCCAGCCTTCAAAAGTTATTAACCTGTCCTGCGTGACGTGTCTCTGCATTGACTTAACATTGCAATCATTCGCGCCTGACAAGTTATTTGCGTCCGGTGTGAACGCACCATCATAGAGAGTTTCATCATGTTGACTGTCGTACCCGAACTGCACCGCAGGTAGTGTGCTGCGGAAACCCCAAAGGAAGATTTGGTGAATGCAAAATGTAACACTGAAGAGGGGGAAAATTTTTTTTTTGAAAATATGAATCGATTTGACTGACCAACGCGATTTTAAATCAAATCGATTTTTTTCTCAGCCCTAATGCAGGGATAAAAATCTTTGATTTCTAATTGTTATTGGCATAGAAAAAGAATGAGTGATAGAGTGATAATGAGTGATAGTGATAAAGAGTGATAATGAGTGATAATGGCAACTCTGTAATCAGCTACCAGATGCATTTGGCTTGTGATGAAAGAGGCTTCAGTAATTCAGTGATTTGTTAAACTAAGTCTGTAAAGAGCTTCATTGTATTTTCTCTCAAACTTACATCCTCTGTGTCCTTTACTCGTAGGATCTGCTCTCGTAAGTCCTGCAGGTCATTGAATGTGGACTGTGCTGTGATTGAGTACACAAGAGCAAAGCCCTGTCCATTCTTCATGTACAGGTCCCTCATGGCTGTGAACTGCTCCTAAAAAAAGAAATTTTACATTGAAAGTTTGATGTATTTACTTGTAAATCTCAATCATCTTTTAAACACAAAGAAAGATATTTGAAACCTGAGGTTTCTGTCCCTCCACTGAAAATACAAAACTGACAAAATGCCATAAAGACAAAAGTTTTTGAAACAAGACTTTTAGAGGAGAATGACAGAATGATTGTGGTAACCACGGTATTGTAGCTGAAATGTGGGATATACATATCAAATTATATTATATTAATAGACATTTATTAAAGAAATAAAAAATATAATATATCAGTTTGTCAAACAGCAACCCCTAGAGTCGCTGTGGAGTACTTAACGTTACTGTTGTAAATACCACTCACTCTGCACTCTCTGCACTCACGGCATGATGCCCCTTTGAAGCTGTTATATTAAAGGGCACCTATTATGCCCCTTTTTACAAGATGTAATATTGGTCTTGGGTGTCCCCAGAATGTATTTGTGAAGTTTCAGCTCAAAATACCCCATAGTAAATTTATTATAACCATTTGAAAATGTCATTTTGAGGCCTGTTTTAAAATGAGCTGTTTTGGGTGTATACCACCTTAAATGCAAATGAGCTGCATATCCCGCCCTGCCTTTGGATGAGGTATCATCACTTGATACCTGTTGCAGTCGGTCTAAGCAGAAGGGGAAAGTGAGAGACGCGCTGTTTTGTCCGTCATTCAGCGTACGTTTGAATCAGAATATATAAATAGTACGAAGAGACTCCGGCAGAATAAACACAAATGAGAAAGGACCAGTACGTCTCGGTATGGTTATTTGATACATTTATGTACTTATAGAGTCGTAATCACGTCTTTTTGCAAGTATGGATGTGCAACACACACACAAATGCTAGCTGCTAAAGTAAAGTTTGCTTGGTACAAGGGAAATTACATTTATGCGAGGGACCTGTTACGTCATGTTTACTTGTCATACAGGTGCTTCTGTGGCAAATGTGAGAAGATGGCTAACTTAAAGAACAACATATATGCAGTTTTTAATACAATATCTTTAAGTATATATATATTTATAAACGTGTGGTTACACACTATACAAACAAGGTTTAAATTATATACACAGACATCCTATGACGACAACAACTTTAGAAGCATTTGTTGTTGAATTGGCTGACAGACTGACAGTAGACGACGATCCACACTTGAGGATTAACTTTTAAACCGGATAAACCCACGAGTCCAAGACAGAACACTTATGTTTCCAAGAGACATTACCGGCTGTCGTTGAAACAATGGAGGATGGTGTGTACAGATCACCGAGGGCGGGGTCTATACCACAACCACACTGTCAAACAAACCCCTTGCTCAATTCTACGTCACAAAGAGCTAAATCTTAGAACAGCTCGTTCTGAGACAGTGGATATGATTTATTGAGATTGTAAAAAAAACACAGGGTGGATTTTTATCTTTCTAGTGTGGTTTTGCTCACACACTGCCAACACACATTTATGTTCAAACACCATGTAAAAGTGAATTTTCCATAATAGGTGCCCTTTAAGGTACAAATCTTGTATAGTGTGCCTTGAAATAAGAGATCTAGGGGTGTTTATGGGTAGGCCTACAATGATTTAGACTACATAGCCTATAATAAAAGATACTAAATTTCAAACCTGAACCAAATTTTTTTTTTCCCAAAGATCAACATTCTGTCATTAGACTGCCACTAAAAAACAGAGTGTTGTGATTCTGGTACACCAGCCATGTCAACGAAATGAATGAAAGAAAATTTCCTTATCAAATGTATAGCCTAATCTTCGTAGAACTTGAAAAAAACAAACTCGAAACAGAAAAGATGCTGCTGCCGACGAGGCCGCCAAAGGACAGTTTTTAATATTTTATCAGACAATAACTACTCAAGATTCTGTTTAGTATAATTTTTGGGACAATTAGGGCCAGATTCAGGATGTCTGGTGTTGCATCCAGTGCTGCTTTTTAGCTCGTGCCAACAAGTGAAAAGCCCCATCTATGGAAAAGCCTGACCAAGTGGGACTCTTGTCTGGTTCCTCACGTATTCAGATTATCTTTTCCTTTTCCTAGTCCCGTTCAGAGATGCTCTTCTGCCCACCTTGGTTGTAACGGGTGGTTATTTGAGTCACTGTTGCCCTTCTATCAGCTCGAACCAGTCTGGCCATTCTCCTCTGACCTCTGGCATCAACAAGGCATTTCCGCCCACAGAACTGCCGCTCACTGGATGTTTTTTCTTTTCGGACCATTCTCTGTAAACCCTAGAGATGGTTGTGCGTGAAAATCCCAGTAGATTAGCAGTTTCTGAAATACTCAGACCAGCCCTTCTGGCACCAACAATCATGCCACGTTCAAAGTCACTCAAATCACCTTTCTTCCCCAAACTGATGCTCGGTTTGAACTGCAGGAGATTGTCTTGACCACGTCTACATGCCTAAATGCACTGAGTTGCCGCCATGTGATTGGCTGCTTAGAAATTTAAATAGAAATTTGGCCGGTGAGAATGCATGTATGTATATATATATATATAATTATTAGGGGTGTAACAGTACACAAAAATCACGGTTCGGTACATTTTCGATAGAGCAGAAAGAATGAAATGCCAGAGAAATTTCCTATTTGTTAATAAAAATATGGAGAAATGTGAATGCTTCTCACTAGATCTTGCAGCGATGTTACTACTTCAGTGGCGAATTCAAATGTTTTCTTTACTAGATCTCTTCGTGCTGTGTAGTAACAGTGTTGCTTAATCGAGATTGGCTCACGCTGCACAGATGTTGCTGGTCCGAACTGATAAACGATCGTAAAGCACATAATGAGTAGCGCAGTTTCGTTCCGCTTTCGAATTTTGTTGGCAGGAAAAATGGTCCAAGGAATCGTTTGGTTCTGTATGTGTACCGAACCGGAAGCAATACGAATACATATACTGTTACACCCCTAATAATTATAATACTACAGAAGATCAATGGTGAATTTTAATAAGAGTAGAGCAACTCATGTCAGAATTAAAATTTTACCCTATAAAAATGAGGCAACAATATTTACAAATTTTAAGTTTTTTGTTTATGAACTCAAACTTAGGGATGGGCATGATTAATCAACGATCGTTTATTGATCATTAAGAATTTCGTCGATCACGTTAATTTGTTATCTATTATCATTAAACTAATGCTGCTGCATTGCGTAGTGTGCGTGGAAAGTGAACGTGTTCCCCGGGCTGGTCACGTTAGCGCGGAGGTACTTGTGCATCCCGGCAATGTCAGGCCCCTCATCAGAGCGGTGTTTTCAGCGGCTGGACTGAAGCATTTGTTTACATTTCAACGCGTCTGCACGAGCGTGAAGGTGCGCGTGGCAAAAATGAGTATAAATATAAACACCTCGTCCGTTCCGGGGAAGTGCGCGCGCAGTCTGCAGAGACTCGCGCTCACGCACCAGGCGAAAGTGTAAACAAGGCTTGACTGTCACCATGCAGGTTGGGTCGCGTCTGACCCCAGATCATGTCATCAACATGCTTATCTTTCTCAACAAAAATCAGTAGACTGGAGCAAAAGTTGTATGCGAGTTATTTTTTATGAAGCTTAAAGTAGCCTAGCCTAATTGATTGTCAGGTAGGCTAATCTCTCTCACCCTTCTCGACTCCGTCCGTTCCTTGATTGAGTTACATGTTGACAAAACCTGTCAGATCTAAATGTTATGTTTTTGGTTGAGTTATTTTTATTATTATTTTGGAACAAACAAGGGTCTGACGAGGGCCAACTCGCAGCTGCGTTAGTTCAGTTGCGTTAGAGCACCGCAGCGCATATCTTCAAATTTAGCCTAACCGACGCCCAGTTTAACTGCCACAAGTTGATCATCTTGTAATAAAGATCTAATTGAGGAAAAACACGCTTTATTGTTGTATTTTCATTGCATTTTTAATTTACAAAAAGTGAAATATAATAAATTTGAATATAAAAATATTAATGATTAATCGATAGTCGATCGTTAATTCTTCAGACGATAGACTAAGAAAATTTAATCGAAAGCCCATCCCTACTCAAACTACTGCCACCATCAACTCGAGCTACTGCCAACTGTGCATTTCCAAGAGACAAAACATGCAATATTATTATTAAATAATAATGAACTCTAATTTGATTGGGCCTGTCTGGGGTCAGGTTTTTCCTATTCAAAGTTTTGGCAAGAAGCGTACAGACCTCTGATGATATTGCAAACAAAAGAAGGGTGTGAGTTCTTTATTTGTCCTTGAACATAGTTCCAGTATGTTGCCAGCTTAACCCATCCAAAATACAGAATGCTGAAAAGCCAACAAAACTTACTGTTCCGGCTGTGTCCAGGATCTCCAACATACATTGCTGTCCATCCACCTCCACTTGCTACATGAAGAGAAGGGAAGAGGATAAAAATAAACAAAGATAAGCTTCCTTAGGTTATTTAAAAACAAGATGAAATCTACTGTGCAGAAATTATTACCTTTCTGTAGGAGTCTTCTATAGTGGGGTCATATTTCTCAACGAAATTCCCTGGACAAACTGGACCGTCTGCAAGATGCACAGATATTTCATTAGAGCCAGAAAATGTTTCACACAATGTTTCGAGGTTTTATAAAATATAAGACACTGAATATAAGTTTTGTTTTTCATGTTGCTTAGAGCAGTGTTTCCCAACCCTGTTCCTGGCGGCACACTAACACTGCACGTATTCTTTGTGTCCCGAATCAAACACACCTGATTCAACTCATCATGTCATTAACCCATGTGATTATGAGCTAATGAGTTGAATCAGGTGTTTTTGATTAGGGAGACAAAGAATACGTGCAGTGTTGGGCCCCGTCCACACAAAGACGCGTTTCGCTGGATCCGTATAAATTTGTTATCGAATTGGCGGTTTCGTCCACACGATCCGGCGTTTTGGGAGAGTGAAACCGCTATTTTTTGAAACCGGGTCCCAAGGTGGATAAATCTGAAAACGACACCCTTGCGTTTTCGTGTGTACGGCCAATCCGTATATTTTGTGAAACGATGATGTCATCACCCCACGTGTTGACTTGTCAGACAACAACTGCCGAACTGCTTGCATAATAGTTAATATAATATAGCCTAATATAATGAGGCAGAACCTTCTGAGCCTCTTGTATTCCTTTATTTATTATTTACTTAAATGTGTTTTTTTTATTTTATTTTTTAGGCCTATAGGCTAGGCTACTTTCGTATGCTGCTTGTCTGTTGTCTGATAAAGACATTTCATATTATAGGGATGGGGATTTAAAGCAAAAATAATATTCGACGATCGATGGGAATTATTTGATTATTTTGGCTATTCAAAAAACGCACCCCTAATGTTCCACTCAGACATTATATTTATCTGTAGGTTAGGCGTACGTGTTATATCCATTAAAGAAATGTATTCAGTTTAATATTTATGTTTAAATATATTATTCTTTTATTGAATCTTGATTAGGTTGATTAGGAAAAGTGAACCGCGTGCATATGCGCAATAGGCTAGGCTATATCGGGAGACCTTTTGACCACATTAAGTTTTGTTTTGTATAAAGCCCTTCTTTGAAGTGAATTTCGTTTTTTTATACATTTTATCTTTATTTTAATAAATGTTTCATCAATCACTTACCTGGATTTAATAAATAAGAAGCAAATATTATAGCAGAGCCATATTCAGGACGTGGACGCCCCAGCGCGAAATAACTTGCATTGCTCGTGAACTGGAGCTTGTCTCATAAATAAACCGAAAACTCTGAAATATATAGAAATCTTGAAATGGCTACGTTTAAACAACATCGACAAACAACAATTAAAAACGAACAGAAACAGACAGGCTACTCTCTCTTATAGCCTAATCCGTATGAAGTGCACCTACGTTACTCCATAGGCGCATTCACAATACTGCGAAGTGGCGAGTCAGCAGCATCATCAGCTTCCTCTTTTCAGTCAAGAATGACACAGAAAACATTAGTTTATTAATAAACAATTAAAATGTCTATATTTGACACATTCGTTACTTTTGCCGGTTCTTTGTGGCAAGCTTTCTGAGTCTGCTAACTTACCGAATATCGTGACTCCCTATTTTGTACCAGGCAATTTATGGTTGTTCAATAAAGTTCTTGGTAAAAAAGAAAATAAGCAACTGTGCGTAATATAATTTCATAGCCTTTTATTTTACTGCCTACAGCGCGCAAGGTTTTATGCGCATGCTCTAAGTCTTCTTCTCGCATTTTTAGTGCATCTCTATGGCAGAATTACAGCGCCAAATACTGGTCTGGGATGTCTCACTACATCGTTTTCAGTCGGTTTCAGTGGTTTCGTGTGGACGCAGATATTTTTCGAGACGCCGCCGTGTTTACGGACTTTTTTTTTTAGAACGAGGAAAAAAAATATCGGATAGGGGAAGCTCTGGCTTCGTGTGGACGAGGCCTTGGTGTGCCGCCAGGAACAGAGTTGGGAAACACTGGCTTAGAGGACAGATGGCCAATTACATATCATATACATTTAGGCAGACAAACATAGGTCTCAATTACGGCAAAAGAGTAACCCTTGAACTCCGACACACAACGTAATGATGGCAGTCAACGCCTCTCTGGTTTCAAACAAACAGGGCTGGGTATCGCATTATGTTGTGCGTGAAGTTCAAGGCTTACTCTTTTTTCGTAAAACGACACAAACAGCCATCTGCCGGAAGCTGAGCTATTTTAGTCAATAAAGTTTAAATATGAATATTGTTTTTATTCTTACGAACGCATTGCTTCACTTCAGAAGGCTTTAATAATCCCCACAGATGCGTGGAGCACTTTAATAATAAATAGATGCGCTTTAATGGACTTCCAAAGACAAAGCCATTCACTGCCATTATGAAGCTTGGAAGAGCCAGGACATTTTTAAAGGAGTGGTTGATTGCGATTTCACTTTTTTCATTTTAAATAGTGTGCAATGTTGCTGTTGGTGCATGAATAGTTTATCTGCAAAGTTGCTGCGCTGAAAGTTCAATGTAAAGTTTATTAATATGTATTCGTGTACAAAATAACATTAACATCTTTTCCTATTCTGTTTTGCCTAGAAACGCTTCCAACACATTTGCATGTCGCATGAAAAATAGGCGTCGGTTCTATTTCTAGCATGTACGCGTTTTCATGCAGGCAGTATGCAAACTGTTAAAGGGATAGTTCATCCAAAAACGAAAATTAAGTCATTAAATTACTCACCCCATGCTGTACCAACAACCAAGGTTCTAATAGTTTTGCATTTTTCATTAGTTTTTATTTTTATTTTGTTTTGAATTTTTGTTTTCAAATTCGTTTTAAAAGTGGGTTTACTAGTTTAGTTTCTATTTTTTTTTTGATAATGCTTAGTTTTAGTTTAGTTTTTATTAGTTTTAGTGTTAGTTTTAGTCTTTTTTGTAGTTTAGGTTATTTGTCAGGGGCAAGGTTGAAAAAGGTCAGAAAAAGAAAGTGTAATAATAATAACTCAACAAAAACATCATACAATTTTAGAAATATCTATTCAACATTAAAACCAGTAGGGAAAACCGGGGATGGTTGTAACACTGTGTCAGTTTAAACAATTCCAATCTGTCCAATCAGGAACTAGTTACAAATCCCATTCCAGTTACGTTTTCCAGTTACCCATGTAAATACTATGTACTTATTTTAGTAACTACAATTACTGGTTAATAACTAGTACTAACCCTGAACCTACCCCTAAACCTAACCCTGTTCCATGTACTTACCTTATATTAGCTAGTACTTTCTAGGTAAGTACACTGTAAGTACGCTGTAAGTAATGTACTGTAAAAGGAAGCGTTACCGGTAACTCACTACACGAGTTGACAACGCACTACATAGCGATACAACCACGATCGGATGATAAGAGCAAATCATTTGTGAGCTGTTTCAGTACTATGGTACGGTCTAAATCCTGAAAATAATAAAAAAATAACAAGTTGACAACAACTCTGTCACCCAACGATATTATCTCATCTAAAACCACGTTTTGTCACGAAAAACCACGCAATAAAACGAACCAGAAATGACGCGAAACATCACGTGCGCCAATACCCAGCGAAGAAGAGAACACAACACGCAAATATGGATCAGAGAGCGTTTTCGTTGCCGTTTTTGGCTCTTTCATACTAACAGATTGGCAAGCATTCATCATCCGCTAATCCCCGCGATTTGCACGCAATAACACCCTGACCTGTCGGCGAGCTCTAACGATTTGCAAATCGGGCATAAATCGGGCTTAAAATCCTGTAGTGTGAACTTGGCTTAAGGTGAGCTAGTTCGTGGCTAAGTCACTGAAAAGTCAATGTTGAATAAAAAGCTTTCAAAATCCTTTTTTGTTTGTTTTTTGTCAAAATACTTTTTTCATTGTTACATATCACCCTGGTGGATCTCATAATGTTACATCTCACCCCAGGCTATGTTGCAACTAACCCAGACTATGGGTCAATTGTAACATTTCACTCCTTGTGTATGAAACTAAACCATGCATTTTCTGTTTGTGTTGCAAAGATAATAGTTATGTCCTTTGATAGCAGACACTTGTAATTAGTTTGAATCAACACACTGGCTTAAAACGTACCGAAAGATATAGACAGAAAGATCAAAAATGTTACAACCATCCCCGGTCTCCCTACATAAAATGTAGCCAATGGGAAATTCCTTTACCCTACCAACAATCTACATATCTTCTATACAAAAATCTTACAGCTTCAAAATTTCTACACCCTATACTAAATGTACCCTATACAACACTAATCTGGACTGAAGCAGCAAAAATTCAGTGTAACAGTAAAATAATGACATAACATTATGTAATATTTGAATCACAGCTTATAGAGTTGACAGACAACCCAGCAGCATTTTACATCAAAATTGCGACTAAGTCAGTTAACTTTCTAACGAAGGCTCAATCGCTTTTTGGGTCGACATTAACACACTGACAGAATTGTATTAAGAATTTAAAATATTTGTACACCACCTTTTAATGTGTGATTGTGTAAAGATGTTCATCAAGAGATACCATTCCTACCTTTCACAAACTTGCTTTCAACATCGAACCCTCGTTTTCATGGAGACGCGGTGAGCACTGCACGGAGGGGCTGTGTGTGCGCATGCATGTGAGAGAGACCAGGGCTCGACATTAAAGGTTGTGTAGGTCAGAATTGAAAAAAAAAAAACTTGTTTTCCAAATTTCTTTAAACTTTCTGTATATATTAATGCATAATTAAAATCTAAGTACTCTGAAAAAGAAAGTATAAAAATCGAGTGTCTGTAGACCTCTCACGACTGTTTTAAAGACAGCTCATTATTTCCATTCACTTCACCCCCTCCCTTCTTGGCTCCTTCCAAAGCCACGCCCCCAAAACACATGAACGCGCAACTCCGACAGCTGAGCTGAAGACGCATTATCTACCTCAGACGAGCGGAGAGGGGAAGAAGTGCATGTAGTGACATCATGTCAGAAACACATGTAAATAAAAAATTCTAACTATTATTATGAAGATAAACAAATAAGTTGGATTTTATTACTCTCTATCAAGCTAGCATATTGATATTGGTAAAGCTTACAATATTGATTCGCTAACGAGCTAGTTAGTTATCTATAAGGCAAAGCTAAAAACAGGTTGCATGATACACGTTTTTCCATTGCCATCATTTACACTGTGATGAAGATGAATTTCATGTAAGATTTATTACATATATATGGTGTTCTGCATGTAAGAGTTTGCTTGATGAAAGCATTGTTGATTCTGATGAGGACTACACACCCGAGACAAGTAGTTACCCATAGACAGTATAAGACAGCAAGTGCCGCATCGTCAGCTCGAGGACAGATCCGTGGTCGAGGGCAAAGCAGAGGATTTTGCTATTAGGGTCCGAGGAAGTAGAGGCCGAGGACGGGGTAGTCGAAGTGCAGGGCAAGGAGCACTTTTTAGACAAGAGGACCTGCGTCGCGTTTTGCATCTTCAAGCTCAAACAAGCACGCGAACAGGTACGATCTGGATACGCACAAGTGGGCAGGTCCTGTGTGACAAAAGGGTGGTTGCTATGGTTGCGAGAGAGTGACAGTCGCCTAAGCCAATCCATTGTTTCGTCCCGGTTCGAAATAATGAGCTGTGTTTAGTGCAGATTAAACGGTCTAGAGTCACTTGATTTTTATACTCTTTTTTTCCCAGAGTTCTTAGATTTTAATTATGCATTGTATATATATATATATATATATATATATATATACAACACATACACACACAATATAGAAAGTTTAAACAAATTTGGTAAAAAGTTTTTATAAAATTCTGACCTTCACTACCTTTAAGGCTTGTCCGCTTGTCCGGGACAAGTGGATTTTTTGTAGGACAAGTAGATGAGAAATTGGTTGTCCGACCGGACAAGTTAAATTTCAAACAAAATAAAATTCCATGTTACTTCACGTTATGTGCCACTCATTACGTCTATTTTACAGATTTAATTTTACCGATTTGAAACGAACACATTCGCGTGCCTGTGATCGTCCTGAATGTGACTCACAGAAAGACGCGAGCCAGTATATTGCGCATGCACAGACCGCACGCCAGAAGTTCTCTTTCGCGCTTGAACGGACATCAACACACACAATTAAGCCAAAACGTCATTTGTCGAGTATCTTCATAACATGAGAGCAGTCTTATGATGGACATAAAGAGTCCACAGCAGCGGCTCTTAAAGGGCCAGCTACCAATAAAGCATTCTGTCAGTAAAGTTAATGAAAGAACAAAGGGAACAGAGAAAATTACTCACTGCTCTTGACTAAATAACTTGTGTAGCTTTAATAAGGAGTAGTCTATATATAATTTATAAAGCGCAGATTGTTTGATAACTTTATTCAATTTCTTAGACAGTTAATTTTTATCCAGACATCAACGGCTTATTGATCATTATAGGTGTTATCAATCATTTAGTTGTTATTGCTAATTTCAGAATTATCACTAATCTGTGTGTGCATTTGGTTTAGAACCAAACAAGTTGACTCATGAAATTTTTTATATCGCAATCACATATTACAACCGCAATATTGACCTCAATAATCGCAATGACATTTTAGTCATTGAAGAAAATGTTTAAATATTCCATGTGACCACAGTGGCTCAAGTATAAGTTTATCAAGTGACGAGAATATTTTTTGTGCAAAAAACAACCAAAAATAACCTCTTTATTCGACTATTCCTTTTCTTCCTTGTAGGCCTGAGACGAGAGTTCAAGAGATTTCCACGACGCATGCATTCCAACAGGAGGCAATTGGTGATTGTTGAAGATTATATATCATCTCAAAGTCACCTAAAGGGCCTTAACTATGCATTGGAGGGTTATATTAATACATTTATTGTAGAGAAGGTTGATGAAAAGCTTCAGCTCCAGGCAAACATGTACCGGTCACAGTGTAAACATGATAAACTGCATATCGTTGCCATCACCATTTGGTGCTACAGTATTTACATGAATCATTCAGCACAACATTGTTAACATTTGTTATCTTGGTTATTTACAGATACGTTAATGAAGCTAAGTGACATGATGTACAACGCAGCTAGAAGCTAACGTTAACATTTTCTAATGTTAGACTAACGTTAGCATCTTAATCTAGAGCAGACACTTATTCTTCGTTAGATGTGGCTTGGAAAGGGTAAAAAAAACACACCGTCGGCCAGCCTCTCAGGAACCTAGTGTCGGAGTCTGCATTTACCCAGTGTTTCCGCTACTTTCCGTGGGCGGGCCTCGGATGCAAATCATCCTGCCATGGCTGCAGCTTCTCAGTGAGGTCCGAATATGCATAGTATTGTGTTATTTTGTTATACCCCACTAAAGGCATAAAAAACTTTGTAAAACACAATCAAGTCTTCACACTATATTCCAAGACTTCTAAAGTCAGGGCACTTATCTCCTCAGTCAGTCATTCTCCATTCTGCATTTTTACAGCTCGTTGCGTCGGTTGCGAACAGGAACAAAACGACACTCTCTTCAAGATCAATGTTCACATTATTATACTTTATTTGTAAGATAAAGCAATCGGGGTCTATGGTTTGCATAAAATTACTTTATCTTGCTGGAGTTATTGCCATTTCTAAATCATATTCCTTTCTCCCGGGTGTCTCTAAGATTACAACACTGGGAGTCGAGAGTGCTATGAATTGTTCTTTATGCGCACTGTACCTGAAATTTAAAACTGTTAAAAGAAAAGGCTGAAAAACTGTTGCATAGATAGAATACACGTAAGCATTAGTGCTGCATCGATGAATTATATTGCAATTGTAATCGTGATGTCAAATGCGATTACATATTGCAAAATGCCGCGATTTTATAAGAAATAAACAAATTTAGGGCTATTAACTGGCAGCATTCTTCTTTTTTGTCATTGTTAGATTTTGGTGATGCCGAGCAGTGGTTTCGAATGGCTCCCTAATGTATTGGATTTCTCCAAGACATAAAAATAAGTAAGCTTTGACCAGTTCTTGTGGGTAGAAGAATTTATTGAAGGTTTGTAGTGTAGCAATCATTCAGCAGCGATGTTATCATGTCGCCCTTTAACAACCTTAGACCCAAAGTTCTGTCTGTGAGACAGATCTTTATACATGAATGCCCCGTTTCCACTGAGCGGCACGGTACGGTTCGGCACGCATTTATTTGCGTTTCCACTGTCAAAAGTTGTGAATGGTACCAAAAAAGCGAACCGTACGAGTGCCACTGCATTTGGGTACCCTTCCGTTGGGTACCTAGCACAGTGAAAGGGTACTAAAAGGTGGAGCTAGACTCACTGCAGAACGGTGATTGGTGGACAGATGCATCGCTCACTCGCGCGTGCTACAAGGGCATTAGAAGCATACAGTTGAAATATAATTCTACTGTTATGGTGTCACGAAATGTAGTTTTAGAGTTTTTAAGGCGAGAAAGTAGTTTTTATAAAGCTCAAATCTGTGGTTTATTTATAGATTTATGATCAATTGACTGAGATCCATTTCAAGCGTATCACGGACGCTGACGCTCGTGTCCCGCCTGGAACAGCCTTTCCGGGCTCAGTCGCTCTGATGTTTGCCGCTGACTCGGACGGCTCTGTAGTGGTTAAACATGAGATATAGTTCGTCTTGTATAAACCTAACAGGTGATCTTTAGTCTCAATGAATCTATAATTCGTTCCCTGGCCAATAGCTTTGGCAGAAGGCTACAGTGAAGTTTCATATCTTTGAGCGCTGAATTTGTAGTTGACTGACTGAATTGTTTCTTTATGTTATTTAAGCTTTACTGTATATCTGTTTGTACCTTTTACTTATACTTTTATAATGGCTATTATTGATAAAACTGAAATGCAACAAAAAGAGATAATTTTGTCATTTTTTATTGTATTACAAGATAATCTGTTGTTTATTGCAACATTTGTACCAATTTAGATATGCAATACATTACATATTGCCTGGAATATGTTTAATATTTTTACATTTAAACGAAAGAGGCAGGGTTGTACTGCACCGTCACGTACGTACCCCTCAGTGGAGACGAGGCAGAAGACTATGGGCTACAAACAATAGAAACCTGTTAGGACCTCCCACAGGAGATGCTAATCCACTCTGAGCAATGCTGATTCTTTGTCATTCACACCAATCAGTTTCTGTGGGCCATACATCTGAATGGGCCATTCATCTGTATGGGCCATTTGACACACAGCTTTGCAGACACAGACCGAGTAGATTAATTATGATACACTTTATTCAATTTCTTTACCCTAACCTGTTAATACAGGAAGGACACAGGTAAATATGGAATTTAGTTGTTGTTGCTAGTTTGAGTTGAGAAATGCACATTAATACACAGAATTATCACTTATCTGTGTGTGCATTTTACTTTAGAACCAAAACAAATTGCCTCATGAAACCATTCATGAAAACCACCATCTTTTGACTAAATAACTTCTCAGGGCTTGACATTAACTTTTTGAGGCACTTGTCCTTCTGACAAGTAAATTTACGGTTCACGTGTCCATGCACAAAAGTCACTTGTCCAGGTAAAGATTTATAATTTTATCTAGGGCTGCACGATTTAGGGAAAATGTCATATTGTGATTATTGAGGTCAATATTGCAGTTGTGATATGCGATTGCAATATAATAAACAAATGGTTTCATGAGTCAACTTGTTTGGTTCTAAACCAAATGCACACACAGATTAGTGATAATTCTGAAATTAGCAATAACAACTAAATGATTGATAACACCATATAATGATCAATAAGCCATTGATGTCTGGATAAAAATTAACTGTCTAACAGGTAGGACATATACAGAAATTAAATAAAGTTATCAAACAGTCTGCGCTGCATAAATTATAAATTATATATAGACTACTCCTTATTAAAGCTACAAAAGTTCTTTAGTCAAGAGCAGTGAGTAATTTCTCTGTTCCCTTTGTTCTTTCATTAACTTTACTGACAGAACACTTAACAACTGGTAGCTGGCCCTTTAAGAGCAGCCTGTGCTGTGGACAGAGACAAGGCATGTGCATTATACTGGTGCTTATACTCACTGGCATTATACTGCTGGCAATATACTGACTTTCTGTGAGTCACATACAGGACATTCACAGGTAGCGCGAAATGTGTTCGTTTCAAATCGGTAAAATTAAATCTGTAAAATAGACGTAACAAGTGGCACATAACGTTAAGTAACATGGCATTTTATTTTGTTTGAAATATAACTTGTCCGGTCAGACAACTAATTGTCTCTTCTACTTGTCCTACAAAAAAATCCACTTGTCCCGGACAAGCAGACAAGCCTTAATGTCGAGCCCTGCTTCTGCAGCTTAAAAAAAAATTAATCTATATTTCATTTATACAGTGAAAAGTATGCAAGTTATTTTACTTTTTTTTTTAAATTAAATTTCTGTACCTAATCTACATCCAACTACTGTTGGATCTACCTGCAAAACCTGAAAAGCACGGATTATTTTATTTGTATCTTTGTTCCATTATGTTTGTTTGTGCTATTGCTATTTTCTTTTTGTCCTTAATACCGTTTAAAATATAGATTTTATACTATATTTATACATGTTTCATCTGTATATTTTATACATCGTTCATTTTATACACAACTTTATATTGGGTGTGACTATGCACTAACATTTAAATTAATCATGTGATATAATGCACATATAAAGTGGCAAACATTAGGCTACTGAAGATGTTTCAAATAATAATCCATGTTTGAGGTCGATAAATGAAGGCGACATTAGATTTCCTGCCGCACATAATTAGATTAGATTAGCCTTTATTTGTCTCACAAGTGAGAAATTTCATCATTACAGCAGAAAGTGGATAGAATAGAGTAGAAATAAGATAAATATATGTATAAAAACATGCTTCTCCTTAAGCTTAAAACAAATAAAAACAATAAAAACAAAATCCACTAAAGATGCAAAGTGACATTGTGCATTGAATTTTTAGCATAGTCATGTCTATATAATTTCTTAGTAGTTTCTGTTCAATGCTTAACAATACTGATTATAAAGTCTCACAGCCGCCGGAAGAAAAGATCTTCTGAATCTTTCCTTCACACAGCGTGGATGTATCAGTCTGCCAGAAAAAGAGCTTCTCAGCGTTGTGAGTATCCCATAAAGGGGGTGGGATGGGGTCACCAACATGGATGAGAACTTAGCTCTCACCCTCCTCTCCCCCACTACCTCTACTGGCTCAAGTGAGCAACCCAGGACAGAACCAGCCTTTTTAATCAGTTTGTTTAGCCTCTTCCTATCTACCATTGTGATGCAGCTACTCCAGCATACCACACCAAAAAAGATGGTTGACGCGACTACAGAATCATAAAAGGTCCTCAGGAGTGAACCCTGCACACCAAAGGACCTTAGCCGCCTGAGCAGAAATAGCCTCTTCTGACCCTTCTTATACAGAGTGTTAACAGTATCAAGTACAATCCAGTTTGTTATTGACCTGGAAACCAAGATACCTGTTGGAGTCCACAATCTCAATATCCACCCCTGAATATTTACAGGAACCGTGGAGACATGCTTAATCCTGCGGAAATCCACCACCAGTTCCTTAGTCTTTGCTGCATTAATTACAAGATGATTCAGGTTGCACCAGTCCACAAAGTCCTGATTTTGTTCTCTGTACACTCTGTCATTTCCATCTGAAATTAGACCAACAATGGCAGAGTCATCAGAGAACTTCTGGAGGAAGCAGTCTGAGGTGTTACAAGTGAAGTCAGCAGTGTAAAGGGTAAAAGGAAAGGTGCCAATACTGTTCCTTGTGGTACCCCCGTGCTGCAGGCCACTGTATCAGACTGACGGTCCTTAATCCTCACGAACTGTGGTCTGTTGATGAGGTAGTCCAGGATCCAGGCTGAAAGGTGAAGGTCTACCCCAGCATCCCCCAGCTTGTCTCTCAACAGTGCAGGCTGGATGGTGTTAAAAGCACTGGAGAACTCGTAAAACATAATCCTCACAGAGCTTCCAGTTTTTTCCAGATGAGAGAGTGATCTGTGGAGAAGGTAGATGAGGGCGTCATCCACTCCGATGCCAGGCCGGTAGGCAAACTGAAGCGGATCCATTGACGGTTCCACCAGAGGACGTAGATATCCTAGAACAAGTCTTTCAAGTGTTTTCATTAGATGAGACGTCAGCGCCACCGGACTGTAGCCATTCATATCCTTAGGGTGTGGCGTCTTGGGCACTGGAACCAGACATGATGTTTTCCAAAGCTGGGGTACTTGCCCCAGCCTCAAAATGAGATTGAAGATGCACTGTACACGTATAGTCTCACACAGCTGGTCGGCACAAGACCGAAGAAGCCTTGGGCTGATCCCATCTGGTCCTGCTGCCTTCCTCATCCATTGTTTCATTTTCAAAAGAGGTCTACAAAATAATCAGTTCACACTAAGTATTCACTAAGTTTATAGAGCAGCAAAGGAAACCATGCCACAATGTGCATGTTTTCTATGCTACTAGTTTCAATCAAGTATATATTTGATGCACCTGATGGTGACTTGGACTTACCCCCTGTTTACACGAGAACGCTCGCGGGTGAAAACATAAAAATATTTTATCGGATGTGCCTTTCGTTTACACGGCAACGGTGTCTTTGAGGCTTAAAAACGCAAAAAAGTGAAACCACCCTCCAGAGTGGAAATCTTAAAACGCTTCACCGTCGCGTTACCGTGTAAACGGTAAAACGCAAAAGTCTGCTTGACAGTGAAGGTTGTACGCAGGCGCGTGGACTTGGTGTTGCTGTAGTTCGCACTCCTAGCCGCCTGAAGTGCATACTACATTGAATTCCACACACTTTTGCTGTCACCATTTGCATGCGAATTTCCCACACAAAACGCTTGTCTAAACGCAGAATAAAAAGTGATGACGTAACGCTACTTTTGCATTTTCTCTTCAGAATCGTTTCCGTGTAAACATAGCCTTAGTTTCACATTTGAGGGAGGACTGGATCACAATCAAACAAAACCTTCAAAATCCACATTTAGATGGAGTTTATTTTTTAAGTATACTATCCTCCATCTGTTTGCATCTTTAGATTTCTTCTAAATTCACCAATTTAGATTTCTAAATTTCAGGGGAAAGACTCTTGATGTAAGTCATTAGCTTTAAAAATAAGAATTTTAGGCCATAAAAAGTCATAAAACGTCCAGATTTTCCATACAAAGTCATAAATTACATTCAGCCACATCTTAAATTGATATGATCATTCATTCATTATTATGATATATTTTTTTTCTCATAAAATGATATCAATTTCGAGTCAATGTCGTCAATGCTCGATATCAATATAGAGTTCGATAAATGTTCGATGATATTTATGTGGCAAAAGTGGAACGAATCTCATTTGAACCACGCGAGCCTCATGGGCTGTTTATCCAATAGGATTAAGTCCAAACGGCAGCACAGCACGAGCTCACTCAGTTTACTCTGATCGGCACTTCAGAACTCCTCACCTGATATTTCGATACTCTATTCAATAAATATATTTGTCAGACAGGGAAGCTGTGCGCAAACAGGAATATATATTATTTTTCCAAAATAAAAAGCACCCCAGAAAAAAAGGGCACTTTCTCTAAGGGCTGGGCGATAAAACGATAACGATAATTATCGCGATATAATTTTTTCTCGACAAAACGCGAAGCTCACGCAGACTAGCACTCTAAACGTCTCTCTCACAAGATCCAGTAAGAAGCACTTGAGTTCAGCGAAGAACACAAATGTCAAGTTTAAACCAGTTTAAAGGCAGATGAAACGCTGACAAAAAGGAGAAACACGGCGTGCAACGAATACAGTCAGAATCAGAATTGAATCCATTTAGCCTACCATATATTTACTGTAAGGTTAGCCTTGTAATATTAACTGCACCATGAAATGTGGGATATACATATTGAATTGTATAATATTATTAATGTAGACAATATATTAAATGACTAATACAGTATTTAATGTATGTATTTAACTGTTAGGCTACTGTTTTTCATAAAAATACCACATAAACCATTTTCCACGAGTTTTTCCATGATAGTGAGGTGCTAAGTTATAGGCTATAGCTACCTGGTTTTATCTGTGGTTATCTAAATGCATGAGACTGGATGACCAATGGTTAATTTTAACACAACTCAAACAGCCAGAATATTACTTTTTACCAAATAAAAATGTGGTCGTTACATTTAAAAAAAAAAAAAAAAAAACAACAGATGTTACCGTTTTTGTTTAAGAGCATAAATTTAAAGAGTAGTTTAAAAACATAATTAACACTCTGGTTTATAGACGCTTTCAGCAGTGACAACACAAACAAACGGTACTGCGCATGTGCATTAAAATGGCCCAAACTTAACTTCCGGCAAACTTGCGGCAGACAATAATAACCATAGTAGCTGGTATTTCTTGCCAGTCAAAGAAAATAAATGTTACCTGGCCAAACTGAAATGTGACACTACCAGACCCGTTGAACAAAAATTGGAGACAAGATATTTTTGTACCGACGTGTCTGATTTACCGCAGTGTTAAAATTGTGGCGAGCACGGCGACAGGGTTTCAGAATGTGAACATAGCTCTCCTTATTAGCTAGGCTTCTTACATGCTTGCTAACTTTTTTTAAGGTGGGTCTCCACATTGACAGCATGTTGGATTGATCTGTGCAGCCTTGTTTATGATACTACACAGACTGCTCCGCTGTCTATGTGTTTGCGAGAGAGTGTGTGAGAGAGAGGGAGGGAGCGTGCGAATATGCGCTGCACGCAACTCTGCAGTCAAATACAACTTTTCCCATCTTAAATTGTAAAAAAACGCGGAAATCAATATGTGGCGGTCAGCGCTGATAATGTGGTGGGCTGCCACTAATAAATGTATGGGAAACACTGTACCGCATACTCGGATAAACCTAAGCTATTTTAATACCGCGGTCTCCCTCTTTGTTAGGAAACCATAACATTTTGCTAACCATAACACTTCGTGCAGTGCACACGCGTCTCCATGAAAACGAGGGTTTCGATGTTGTAAAGCAAGTTCGCAAAAGGTTGGTATCTCATGATGAGCATCTTTACACAATCACACATTAAAAGGTGGTGTACAAATATTTTAAATTCTTAATACAATTCGGTCAGTGTGTTAATGTTGACCCGAGAAGCGATCGAGCCTTCGTTAGAAAGTTAACTGACTTAGTCGCAATTTTGAGGTAAAATGCTGTTGGGTTGTCGATGTCAAAACTCTATAAGCTGTGATTCAAATATTAAATAATGTTATGTCATTATTTTACTCTTACAATGAATGTTTGCTGCTTCAGTCCAGATTAGTGTTGTATAGGGTACATTAAGTAGAGGAGCTCGGGCACAAAGTAACGCGGGGCTAGTTGTAAAACGCTTGTTTTAAATACTTCCACACAAGCTGGCATGACGAAACTTGGAGTATTTACTAGTTGCCATTTCAACACTATATAGAGAAAAAAATTGCGCCAAAATTCGCAAAAAGATGTTGATCCAGGAACATGTGCCCCGTTAGAAATATGCTATTATATTCTATACTTGTATGAATTCTACTGAGAAACATGAAACATGTAAATAATGACAGTCAATGTTCAGAAATTATTCATTATATTTTGTTTTGAACTATGCTGTATAGCTGTGTTTTGCAGTGTGATTATCAAAATCAAAAATTAGATTATTTTTAATTATTAAAAAAATCCCATTATTTTATATGAAAAAAAGTTAATAATTGTATTTTATTTAAAAAATATTTTGGTTTGACTTGTATATAGTTTTGATTAGATCAGATCAGATAATAAAACCTCTCATTAAGAAACATAAATATATAAATATATATATATATTTATAATAACATAATATTGACGGAACGCGAAAGACGGAAGTGCAGTGACCGGACCGTCTGACGCGTGCACATAACAGAGACGCGATGGCGCGCGAGATCCAAACACCCTCCTTGTTAGGTTAAAAGCTGACGTGTGGAAATATTTTGGCTTCTGAAGTTGAAGGGGGAAAGGAACTGGGCAAGAGCCACGCTAGTTGTAACCTTTTTATAGAATAAAACTAACAACGGAAACACTGACAAATATGAGAAGCCATATGACACGTTTCCAGCCAGAGGAGGAAAAACACTCGGCTGTACCGGTCGTTATAACATTAATTTACTACAAGTAAGTTAAAGTTATGCTCCTAGTTCAGGCACACGTTTATTTTCCTGTTGGTTCTTTGGAATGCTAATAAAATATATTGTATGTTAATTCTTTATGGGTCATTACTTTGTACATTTAAAGGAAAGTATTTATAGTCACACACACAAAAGATTCAGATAATCGATTTGTAACATTATAAATGTCTTCACTGTAACTTTTGATCAACTTAATTTAATTTATCCTTGATGAATAAAAGTATAGATTTCTTTTTTCTTTCCCAAAAAATTTAAGAAAAATTCTTACCGACTCCAAACTTTTGAACTGTATTGTTTAATGTTACAAAAGCTTTCTATTTCAGATAAATGCTGTTCTTTTGAATTTCTGGGTGATTCTCTGAATTGGGTGCCCTTCAAGCCCCCCAAACTTGCTTCAAAGATTTTCAATTGAAGGAAATCACAAAATGCATTTTAATGCTGTCAATTAATAGAACCAGGTGCCTTTGCATTATAATGCAACACAATTGTTCAAAAAATTATTTAAAGATAATGGTTTGCCTAAGTAGTAGACAACAAGCATGTTTGCATGTCTTCACTAACCATCATTACATTTTCATTGAATATCAAACAAATAAAAGTGCAATTAATACCAAAATGTTGCTGCTGCTAATATAATCATATGTTGGTCTAGTGTATTTTTGTTTACTGTTGTAAAATGGAAAATCAATAATCGCTAATCGAGAATCGTTAATAATCGAAGACCGACTGTAATCGAATCGGGACTTCAATAATCGTAATCGAATCGGGAAATCAGACAGATTAACCACCCCTAATTAATAGTAAATGCCGGTCCCATTTTCCCGTGGTGTCCGTTGTTGCTAAGCATCCATGTACTGTACTCTACATAACACAATGACAAAGAAGTTTTAGTAGCTAATAGATATTCACTACAGAAAAATGCTTTCTGTAGCTCTGCTACATGATTTATTTGTAAATACATGGTTTTATAATCACTATGGTCCCAAATTTGAGGCAGGGTAGTTGGGGATTTAAAAAAAAAAAAAAAAAATTAACAGCTTTAAAACCATGTCAGTGAGCTGATTGTTTTTCTCCTCATCAGCATCACACTCTTTAGGGGCCAAAGCTGCGGAGGGACTGAGGCACCTATTGTATCTGTTGGTTTTCTTATTATTATTATTCCGTGAATTGAGTCTATGGCAGCCCTATGAACCGCAAGTAGGAAAATGATGAAATTTGGCACACTTGTAGTGATGCTTATGAATAGTAATTGGACCAATTTTTGACCCTCTAGGACCAACTCTATAGCGCCACCGGCAGTTCAAAAATTCAACATTGAAATGGTTATAACTTTTGAACCCTTTGGTCTAGAGACATGAAACTTGGTACACCTGATTCATCTCATCATGCTGATCACAACCAATACTGTACATTAAGACCCCGCCCAGTACAGTAGTCGCCATTTTGAAATGTACAGTTCTCAGTTTTTTCGCTACTCCTCCTTCAAATTTTGTCCAATTTTCTCCAAACATGCACTCAAATGATCTTCAGACTGAGCCGCATAAAAGTACTGTCCCCAATTTTTTTTATTCATCTTTGTTCAAAAGTTATGCTGTCGCAAACTTAACGAGGTCCACCCAAAATTGGCTAAGAGGCTGTATCTCGGCCAAAGTTTGATCACTCGAAACGAAAATTGGTACACTTCATCGGAAGCATGTTCTGAGGTTCCATGCCAAAGTTGGGAACAGCGCCACCTACGGGCTCGTGAGATATGCAAAAGTGCTATTTTGACCAATAACTTTTGAACAGTTTCTCAGAAAATCATAATTGTGGTATCTATGGATTCCTTGGATCATGCCGAATCCGTGGATATCGATTTTGCCATGATGGGATGTACCACGTGTCCGCCATTTTGAATTTTGTCATAATTTGCAATATCTTTTAAACTATTTGAAATTTCTTCACCAAATTTGGTATGGATCACCATTAGCATGGTCTGGAAGTACCTGAGAAGTTTGGTCACAGCGCCCCCTAGTGTTCCAGAGATATCATTGTTTTTTGCAAAAATGCTTATAACTTTTGCTAACATCTGCTCTGAAATTTGATTTACTATATATCAAAATATTCCTTGGGTTATGCCGATTTCAATGATATCTCATGTGTTATTTTTAAACAATGTGACTGGCCACCATATTGGAGCGAATGTGAAACAGTTTTTTCACTACTCCTCCTTCAAATTTTGACCAATTTTCTCCAAACATTCAGAAGGAAAAGAACACAAAAGAACAGTTTGTCACAAAATCATAAAATTAGTACCTATCAATTCCCTGCATCCTGTTCGAAGCCGAGGATACGTATTTTGCCAGGATTGGATGTACCAAGTCATAAGGTACATTAGGCTACATGTTACATAGGCCTATTTTCAGTTCAAAATGGTGAAATTAGACAAAACTATATTAGTTTGCCTAATTATTTTTTGTCATTCGTTTAACATTTATGACCTAAAAAAATGTCAAATATATAAAGTTAAGTTTAGCTACTTACATCTTATCTCGCACTTGACCGTACACTGAAGCGTCGAGTTGCACTGTTAAAATTCACGCTCAGCGTCTGTGAACATAAAGCCCGCCTACTTTGATTTGATTTGTCATCTCAAATATTCTGACATTGACGAACAGTGACAGGCCAATGAGGCTCAGAACCAGAACACACACACACACACTGTCCTCGGCGCCGCTGCGGATTGAAGATGAAGAACGCGCTGAATCTGATTATAACAAGAAGTTTGATGATTGATTTTTCATTAGGCTATTTTTAGTGCCCCCTCAGCACTTTGTTGCCTACGCACAGCACGTAATGCGCGTGGTGGGAGCGCGGCGCTGCACATGATACGAGACCAAAAAACTGTATACACGGACAGAAAGCCATCCACGCGCGTTGCTGCACAGTGCGCATCGCTCGATGCCATCTTCGTGCGCGGCCCCTTGACGGCCACGAGCTAGTGGAAGAAACACTACTGGTTCACGCTTGCGCGCATACTGCTGTTTTGGCATGCAGTGTTCTGATTTGCTTATTTCGTAATTACTTTTTTGGTGGAGGCAATCCAGAATAACTGTTGGTGAATTATGGATAAGTGAATAGGCTTTTACAGCTGTAGAACTAAATCACAAAAGACAGCACATCCAATCAAAGAAATCCAAAGCCATTTGGGATGCAGCCATCTACTATTGATAATTACTATGGATCACATCATTGCTTGGCCAAGCACTGGAGTCTAGCTTCTCTTAGGTTAATTGAGGAAGAGATTGTATACTGCACTTACCAGGGCTGACTTGCCCACACCACCCGAGCCCAACACCACAAGCTTGTATTCACGCATGACAGGGTCTCTTCACCAGACTCCTTAGTGCTCTAAAAACAAGATAAGAGAAGAGAATGAATAGGTCACTGCACATAGATATATGGTAGTTTGTGTGTGTGTGTGTGGGGGGGGGGGGTTGGTAGAGACCTTCCTGGATCATAGCCCATGGGTGGGCGATAATACAAGCGCGACTTCTTGCACACAGAGCAGCTGTGGGTTCTAAACAGAACTGCAGACTGGAGCCAAGACTAAGGACTGCTAAGTCTCTGGGCCTATATAAATTTAACCATTTACAAGTTTCCCACACCTTGGTTAACGTGAAATTCAAGGACCTTTCAAGGACTTTCCAGGTTCAATACCCTCAAATTCAAAGACTTAATGTGGGACACATCTGTTGTCCAACAAATGACATTGAGGTTCCATCATAAGCTGCGTTTCCACCGCAGGAACTTTCCCCAGGAACTAGGAACTCTGGGGTGGTACTCGTTGTGTTTACACCGCAGGAACCATGGTCTAAATGAAGTTCCGGGTAAAAATTTCCCCCCAGAAAGTCCCTGCTGGCGAGGTAGTACTTTTTCAGAGTTCAGGAACTTTCGGGGTGGGACTTGTGCGCTGAACAATGCTGATTGGTTCTTACCACGCTATTTTTTCTGCCCGATGCGTGCGTTCGCCCCATCCATCTCACGGTCAAAGTCCGCTGATAAAAACGTCTACTTTTATATCTAGCATGTATATTTCTGAATGCGCTTTGGGTGCTCTTCTCTTTTCTGCCATTTTGTTAATTACCTCGTTAGTAAACCAATCACACACAAAAGCAGCAAAGCTTGAATCTCCTCCATACAAAACTCAAAACAAACGCGGCAGGCTAGGAAGAGCAGACACACGCAGTTTAACGTCACTACATAATCTTCCCGCCTCGGACCGGTACTTTAGTACGCAGTGTAAACGCCGTAAGCAAGCGGTCTGGGGAAAAAGTTCCTGTGAAAAAAGTTCCTGGGACAAATAGTTCCTGGTAATTGCGGTGGAAACGCGGCTATAGCAGTTTTGTGCGCACGTAAATGTCATGGCAACGTACAACACAAAGTACCTCACACAGAAAACACTTAACGTAAAGCGTAAATGCATGTAACTAATGTAAATTAAGCAAATTACTTTATAAAGGGCATTGGCAAAATATTGATATTATATAAAATACGAATAATATGGATTTTATTCCAGAAAACTTCTTGCACTAAACAAATTAAAGCACTTTCAAGGACCTATATCTATGTACAACGAGGGTGTCTGTTTCATCTGTTTTTGTGACTAACGTTTCTTTAGGATAACCATAGACTAGAGTATAAAATTCAATATAAATTCTCAGTATTGTATTGGACTCTACGATCGGGGGAAGTTAGAGCATCCTTAAACCTTCACCAGAAATACCGCCATGCATAGAGCCCATATCAGCTGGCCCACACTAATTTGGATAAAGGATTTATTTTACTCGCCAGACTTTTTCATGGAATGCAAAAAACAATAATAAAAAAAAAAACCACTTGAAATGTAAAACAGTTGAATGAGTAGTTTTCAACCAGGTATCATCTTTCCTCTCAGAGAATAACCACCTGAATGTCAACCAATCTGGTTTTAAGAACAGTCATTCAACCAAGACCGCAACACTGGCGGTCACAGAAGCCCTATGGATGGCGAAAGATGATTCCAAATCTTGGGTTCTCATTCTCTTGAATCTATCTCCTGACTTTGTGAATCATCAGATCCTTCTGTCCATCCTCTCATCACTGGTTTGAATCCCATGTCACAGGTAGGTCTTTCAGGGTTGCCTGAAAAAGGGGACGCACATCAACTGACTCACTGGGACCCATCATAGAGGTACATGATTTCTCCTAACATTAGGCTTGTTTGAGATGCG
The DNA here is from genome assembly GCA_030378365.1 of Hybognathus amarus. NCBI lineage: Eukaryota > Metazoa > Chordata > Actinopteri > Cypriniformes > Leuciscidae > Hybognathus > Hybognathus amarus. Next base: position 176,818 of record JAQIUQ010001558.1, read on the forward strand.
CCTCGCCTCGCCTGCAATGTAGTCGAGAGTAGGCGGCTGCAGTGAGAGGAGGAGTGAAAAGCGTAAGTCAAACCGGACAAATCTCGGTTCTCGCAGTGGGTCTGACACCTGTGAGATCAAAGTCTGATATCGCGGGATTTCACAGGATTCACATGTTGCTAATAAACTGGATGTAATTTTAAGTTCTGTTGCTTTTATATGAAAATAAATATAATGAACAAGACACCCAAAGTATTTATTTAATTACATTCCAAATATGTGTTTATCAATATTTTTTTCTTTAATACAGACATGTGTTTTTATATATTGTTTTAATAAAAATATTATGTGCATAAAAAATAGCATATTTGACATCACATAATTACCCATATGGCACTGTCAGAGAGTGTATTCACCCATAACAAATATGTATACACATAAAACATGATATAGAGTTTTAAAATCAAACATGTTAAAAGAGAAAAATACATCACGGTTGTTTAAACCAATGAGCATTAAGCTGTGTCGTCAGCAAGTCGTTTCCCATCATGCTTTTGATCCGCGCAGTCGGTGGAGAGCAACTGCGCGCGACTGCAGAATCCGACAGGTGCGCCTTGCACTCGCGAGAGTTTTTTGACTTACGTCGACATGACATCAGAGCCAGGCGGACCGTTCTCGGACACATCTCTAACCGGCATGCATCTCGCGCTGATCACCGGTGATCGGTTCTGCGCAGATTTTGCTCATCTCAAACAAGCCTATTGCTATGCTGATGACACACAGCTCTACCTTTCAATTGAACAAGATGATCCCACAGTAACTGCACAATTCTCAAGCTGTCTAGCGGACATATATGTTCAACTTCAAGAAAATTTATTTTATTTGTTATATAATATCCAAGACAATATGTACACTGAAATGCATTTGGTTGAGAGGTCAAACATTCAACAGTAGTGTAATACAATTCAATTTAATTTAGAGGGGAAAAACATGGATGAAGGATCATCAGTAAAAATGACCATTTCTGATATCTGAAAATGGATTTCTGATATCAATATTATTTCAGATATCTAAAATGGCTTTCTTAATAGTAACAATTACATTCATGATATCAGAAATTAAAAATGTCACTAGTAAAAATGTAATTATTGATATCAAAAATGAATATTGTTAAAACTAATAAAAACTAAACTAAAACTAAGCATTTAAAAAAAAATAGAAACTAAACTAGTAAACCCACTTTTAAAACTAATTAAAACTAAACTGAATTTAAAATCAAAACGAAATAAAAATAAAAACTAATGAAAAATGCAAAACTATAATAACCTTGGTTATGAGTCCTTGGTGAGGGGCCAAATCTAAACATTGTCCAGGCTGTGTGCACTCAAGGAACACTAAACTCATCCAGTGTTATTTGGAGAGGTTCATGGGTGCCGTTGCTTGAATGCCTTAGTCTGATTCTGGTTTTGCAGGAATGGTTGGCATGCACAGAGAATTTTCTTCCTTTAATGGTAAAGGCAGTGTAGAAAAGGCAATGAGATGCCAAGCTAAGGCCACCCGAGAGAAAAAATGACCAGAGGTAAAAATGCAGAATGTGATTATAGGAGTATTTAAGCAGCAAACAATTTCCAGCCATGAATCACACATGATGTACAGAGAAAACACTAATAGATGCATACAAATTGACGGATATAGTGCAAGACCACATCTGCAACTCTAAACAATCCAAATTATGTTCAAAAGCAAGCCAATTCATGCAAGTGAAGTCAATCCATAGCTTGGATTCTCTTTTTTCTCCTGTAAAAGTTTCTGTAAAAAACGTGTTTTATCTACCGTCCTCACTCAAGCATGGCATCATTACTGATGTCTTTCAATGTTAGGATGGAGAGGAGAGGCTGCTTTCGCCACTGTAAAAAATAACCGTGATTTTAATGGTAAAATACTGTAAAAATGCTACAGTGCAAAACTGTTAATTGGTTAACAGAAAGTTTCCGTACTTTACACGGTAAATAACTGTGATATAATTTTACTAGTGGTGCACGATATATCGCCCGCCGATATAACATCGGCCGATTTGGTAATTTTTTTATACATCGGTATCCTTCCGATGTCAAAATAGGGCCGATGTGAACAGGCCGATGATCATTCCTATGTATTTGACGTGCGTGTAGATTTGAGTGTGGGGGCTGGGATGTGCGCAAGTCCGTTTAAAACGTCAAGCGCCTGAAGACTGGAACTGGCGCGCTGTTTTCTGTCAGCCTAATGCGTATTTTTGTCCCGCCAAAGCCATATTTGACCGGTAAGTGATGTAGATGAGTGACTGCTTCGCTTGTTTAACTGAGGGAACGAGAGAGAGTGAAAGCACCGGTCGCGCGCGTCGTCTTCAAACTGTCTCTCTCTCCCTCACTCGCGCATGTTTATGAATTGAGTTGACTGAATAGACGAGAATACACGATGGTAAAATGTTTTTTTTTCTGAACTACTGGTTGTGAATTGTGCTAAAATAGCGTTGCCTTATCTTCTCTGAACAGCTTTCCACACATCAGATCAGATGACATAAACCACACTTTCAATAAACCAAAAAAAATCTACCTGGTGATGAAATGTTTTCTGTGTCGAGAACTATAAAAAATAGGTTGAGAAATCTTGTGCGTTGTCCTAAACTGCCTGGATAATCACACAGACGTGTGCCGTGCTCCGTTAATGACACATCCGATTCGCGAACTAATGACTCATTTGAACCGATTCACTTTAATGAATGGTTAAAACAACTGATCTGTCCTGCACTGAACTCAAGAGACATAAATCAGAAACACTTTACAATAAGGTTCCATTTATTAAAGTGTACATTTATTAACATTCTATTAATATTAGTTACGGATGCACAATATATCGGCCACATTATCGGTATTGGCCGATATATGATCATTTTTAATGTTATCGTTCTCGGCCCAACAAGAACATTTAGCCGATATCTAAAAGCCGATAAATAATGTATTATTTCCTTCAGCTAAGGCACTTTAGATGCGCACTGTTCGAACATGATGCCTTTAAATTGCTTGAAATATGATTAAAATCACTTTAAAAAAGGAAAATCCAATTAAAGTGCAAAATGTACAGCGCAAGTCTTCAATGAGGAGACTTTTTATAATCAGGCTCTCAAAAATTGTCTAAAAATTTGGATTTAGATTTACTGGCAAAAATATTGGTTACTGGCTTTCAGATATAAAGAATTATTGGTTATCGGTATGAGCCAAAATTGTCATATCGGTGCATCCCTAATATTAGTTTAATTTAATATTATAATATATTAAATATATATTTAATATTATTTAATATTAGATTTACTCCATGACAAAACCACCCCAGCCCAGTCATTCTAGAATTATTCATTCTTTCCAAATAGAGATATTCAAGTAATCTGGTGAAATTGTTTATCACAAATCACAATATATATCACAGAAAAATAAAATATCACAAAATGTCATTTTTTACCAATTTCGTGCAGCCCTAATCCTCGCTATGTGTTTTCTATACAGAGATATCGACATCGGTAAATATCGGTATCTGGCAATAACAGCAATATTAATATCGGTTATCGACATCGGTCACAAATTTTCACATCGGTGAATCACTAAATTTTACAGTAAAATACCATTAAATTTACAGTATTTGAAAGTGAAAGAACAAATCATTGTATAATTTACTAGCTTGACTTCATCATACTCATATTCTAGTCAGAATATGAGTCTGAAACTGCTTCATTGGGCTTTGATTATGAGGCGTGTCTTAACCGAACCAGGAAAAAAACAAAAACTCTGTACTCAATTGGATAGTCGGTTGACCTACAACCAATCAGAGCAACGCAGTAAGGCAACTACTTTGCATTTCACAGTTAACAGAAATACTTATTTTAGAAGTAAAATAACGAGTGTTGCTAGTTCTTTTACTTGGTCCTCCATGAGTGCGACCAAAGGAGAAACCACAACCACCACAGGCTCTTTATTACGTCCCATCTTCTTAGCGACCATCGGAGCCAGCTCATAAGTTAAACTTTTCCTGAATCATGTAGGAAGGACGGCAAAAAATATCTTTCCGATCGACAAATGCCTTGATTGCAGTTTTCTGTTTGTCTCTTTAAATTAATGCGCTGTTGATTTATTTTTAGGGTGTAACGATACACAAAACTGACTGTTTCGATTTTCCCACGGTTTTGACGTCTCGGTTCGGTTCGATTCGGTTCGCTTGAAATGAGGAGCCTAGTAAGCGATCTGTCACGTCACATCAAAGAGAGCCAAAACGCCATTTATTGTTTGAATTTCGTGATCAAATAGACAGAATCTTAAAGATTACACCTTGCATATTATCGAAAGTAACAAAACACGGAGCTTGTTATTTGGTGTTAATGGTGGTTAGGCTACAAAACTGAATTCATTGTGTACTGTTTACATAAGACATGAGGTCCATTGAGCCGGGCTGGGCTGGGCGGGGCGGGGCGGTGTTCGGTACGCAATGACAGTATCGCGATTCGAATCGTGAGTTCAGTATCGCGGTTTTCGGTTTGGTTCGAAAATCGTAACACCCCTATTTATTTTACAACAGTATTCCTACTATGGAAGTCAATGAGACCAGATACTGTCTGGTTACTGATATTCTTCTAAATATCAGAAAATCGGCTGAATGCATTTGAAAACGGTGAAACTCAACTGTTTAACTCTGGGGGAGTTGTAAAATGAGCCTACTTCCAAAAAAGTGGAGTATCCCTTTAAGCAGTAAAGCTATCTGAACTCTGGACATATACAAATAACGGCATCTCATGATAGCCTACATGAGAATTTTAATGTGCACACTGGTAACGTGTAAAACAATATTACTTGGCTCATGACGTTAATATGCCAAGACAGCTCTAAGTGAAACATCCTGCAGTTATGAAATACATTTCTTTGCAAAAATAAAGTTAAAAACGGCCATTGTAATGGTCTGAAGAGTTTAGGACTTTGACCCGTCAACGCTACTACACGCAACCTACCTTTTATATTTATATGTGTATATTATTTAGTTCCATTATACAGACAAGGATATTATTATTTAGTTCCATTACAGACAAGGTGCAAAAGTACAAGGCAAATAGGCCTACAAGGCATTTGTGGTACAGTTCAGAGTGTGTAAAACCAAGAATCATCATCAACAACTAAAATTTAAAATGAACGTAGCTTTAGTTTAAAAAAAAATGCACAGACTACATGGCGATCATTACCGTTAAAAATGCCATTCTCAAATGTTTTCTTAATTGTTGTTGTTGTTAAGCTATCATATAGGTAGCTTGGTAAATTAATTCTAAGACTAGATGTGCCATTTGACAAAAGATTCATTAAAATTATAGTGTACAGAGGAGATTATAGAAACCAGGTGCATTTGATATGCTGTGATTTATTACTTATGGTGTTTATTTACATAGCTACACATTTGCAATATTACTTTAGGATTTATGTCTTATATAGCTTACATTTTTAATACAGCAACATGAAAATTATTGAAAAGATCAGGGATAGGCAACTTCATTTCTGGAGTACTGCTGTCTTGCATAGTTTAACGCAGGCATTCTCAACCCTGGTTCTGGAGGGCCACTGACCTGCAGAGTTTAGCTCTAACCTTAAATCAAACACACCTGAGCCAACTAATTAAGCCTTTTAGGATTACTGGAAAGCTACATGCAGGTGAGTTTGATTAAGGTTGGACCTAAACTCTGCAGGACAGTGGCCCTCGAAGGACCAGGGGTTGAGAACCCTTGGTTTAACGTCTACTAGGAGTATTAGTAATCCTAAAGATGATGATTAGCTGGTTCAGGTGTGTTTGATTAGGTTTGGAGGAGCTAAACTCTGTGCTCAGGTACCGACATTGCCCTTCCATGTTATAGATTAAGGCTATGTTTACACGGAAACAATTCTGAAGAGAAAACGCAAAAGTGGCGTTGCGTCATCATTTTTTATTCTGCGTTTAGACAAGCGTTTTGTGTGGGAAATTCGCGTGCAAATGTGACGCAAGTGTGTGAAATTCAATGTAGTATGCACTTCAGGCGGCTAGGAGTGCATACTACAACAACACCAAGTCCACGCGCCTGCGTACAACCTTCACTGTCAAGCAGACTTTTGCGTTTTTACCCTTTACACGGGAACGCGACGGTGGAGCGTTTTAAGATTTCCACTCTGGAGGGTGGTTTCACTTTTTTGCGTTTTTAAGCCTCAAAAACGCCGTCGCCGTGTAAACGAAAGGCACATCCGATAAAATATTTTTACGTTTTCACCCGTGAGCGTTCTCGTGTAAACAGGGCCTAAATATGAAAGTAAGGGGGCTTTTACACTGGGCTTGTTTGCTGCGGTGCGAGCCCGAGCGCGTTCCTCATATTGTTTATTGTTTTGTAATTATTATAATTTATTTATTAATTTGAAAAGAAATAATCTAGATTGAATAGAAAAACTCGCTTCTAATAAGAAATAAAACGATTTCGGGAAAAAATACAATCCTTTTTTGCCTATCCTGACCTCCCCCTGGGGCCCTAAGCAAAATTCTGCTAATGGGCCCTCTACCTGATCTGTGATGCCGTGAGCTATGTAAACCATTTGCCATTTCCACACAATACAGCCCAATACAATCCTCCCTCCTTTAAACAAAATGGTCAAAGAATAAGTACAACAATATAGAACAGAATGAGGTTCAAACAAACAATATTTACTGAATAAAGTGAATATTAACATAAACATTAATAAGAAGAAAATAATTAAGTATAACCCTGAGCTTTGGCTTTTGGGATTAACTTTGGTTCTCTCTACCGGTATTTATTTTTGGCATCAGTATGACTTTTTTTATGCATATTGAAGCAAATCTTGATTTATAGTTATTATTTAATGATGGATGTGCAATGCATCCATACTGACCAGTATGTCCAGCTAATCAACATTTTAAATTCAATATAGCCTATAAATCAATAGTCAATCCATGTCGGATTGTCAATACATTGCATTCTATCTTGCATAATTAGTGCAGTTGTTTAGAGTTTCTAACTACGCTGAGACTAGATAATCAGTGTCTTTATAATGTGTACTTTGGGAGTGCCATTATTCACGTGCATGTATTGTACAGTATTTCTGGTCTCCACATATTGCTGCTTGAAAAATGCGAGTTTCATTTTGTGCACGCGCATATGAACGCACCATAACACGCGTGACACGGTTATGTTTTCCGAGCTGCAGTTAACAAACACCGTTGCACTTTGTCGTTCATCAAAAACAAACGTAATAATAAATAATTGTATTTTACTCTCACTTTTGTCAGGCACAAAGTGATGTTAGAGATAAACTGCCTGCTAGGTTAGCAAGACCGAAAACTATCAAACTTTGCCGACATCAAACTTAGAGAGGAGAGAACACAAGTTTACCTGATTGTTATTCCCGCAATTCACTCTCATGTTTTTCTTCTTCTTCCTCTTTTCGTGACGAGAAGGATAGTTTCGCTTCATTTTGTCATGGACGTCGTACACATTAATTGCGCGCGACACTAGATGGAAGTGCGGCCTTGAGTAATTTGCGGTGGATTACGCACCGGTCGCGTGCAGTCCATGGTCGCGTGCGGCGCTGCAGCCACGTAAAAAGTTTGACTTTCACTTTCAGTGCCCGAATGGAAGTTAATGAGGCTTTGTGATTTTTATTTTTTTATTTATTTTTATTAATCTAGGTCTACATGTAATTCTGCATCCATTGTACGATTTTTTTTTCTTCCTTGGAAGGGCAACCTGAGTCGAGAAGGGCATGTGGGCAGTTGCCCGGGCAACCTGAGCAACCCCCCTGTGCATGTCCCTGCTGCCATGGAAATAATTTTGCCAGCTGAGCTGATGTTTATCTTCACCTGTAGCTACCCTAGCTATGAGTGAACATCAGTAGCGTGAGTCGCACTGAAGTGACGTCAACTCCCCTCTTCGATTGATTGGCTAGAGGAGGAGCTGTCAATCTGAGAACTAGTGGACCAATGGTGACGCTTAAGCTCGCCCTAATTTACATGAAAAAAATGGTGTAAAGCAACATAGCGGGTGAATTTACATACATGATTAGGACTGTGGCGGTGAAGCAACAAATCAAGCGGTTTGGCGGTTAACTAGCCTAGCAGATTTTACTAATAGACCTAACCTCTGTAAGTCATTTATACACCCCTCTAACTTAAGTTAAAAATCTAAAAAAATATATATATATATATATTGACCCTCCTCTACAAAATACTGGATTACTCAGTAAATATATATCAATCACATTTAATAGTTTGTCTTTCTATAGAAACAAATATCAATAAAATCAAAATTGAGCGCAGACCTATGGTTGAGTTGATACAGAATGACCCTGCTTCACGTTTTACCTGAAGCATAATGAGTCATGATGAGAAACTGTTAAACTTGCATTTCCCCATCCTCCTCTTTTCATTACTAAAAAAACCATCATATCTGGAAATGTGGGTGGTCTTCCATTCTTTCGAGCTTAAGAGATGAGCAATATGCTGATAATTTTTTCATTAAATGCAGGGTTCACATTAATTGTATACAATTTGCATAATCTCTGCCTTTAACAAAGTCAACTTGTAGAAAATTATAATTATTAAATTATGTCAATTCTACATTAAGTTCTACCAATATGTATTTAGTTTCTGGCAGTCGTCCTGTAAAAAAAAACATAATAAAAAATCTCAGCTCATCTCTTTAATTGCAGCTGTGGATTAACATGTCAACTACAGGTACATTAGTTGTATATATTTTATATAGGTAAAATTTTATATATGACTTAATGTATCCATGCATTTAATTTTTTTTATTGCAATATAACTATTAAATTAAAAAAAAACTACAACAAATGCACAATCGTAAAATGAGCATTAATAAAAGAGCAATATTACTCAAAAGCATTAGTGGTTAGAAACAGAAAGAAATAAACCTTTGGTTTCAGAGAAAGTCCTAGGCAAGGTTTGACACAAATCACAACCTCCTGACAAACTTTCAGACAAAAAGGTTTAAAGAAATGTAACTTTATCTGGTTAAAATCCCAGAATATCTTCACAAAAGAAGCTTGACTCTGATGAGTTTGAGGAGCTACAAGTAAAACAAGTGGAACCAAACATGATAGTCATATCAAACGTTTGAAAACTCATGACCATGATTAAATTCGTGGAAAAGAAAAAGGAAGCCTCACTGACACTTTACTACACAGTAAAACCAGCAAAGAGAACTGAAAACTGATTTGCTAAACATTCTTGTCAGGGAAAAAAGCCCAAATGACTACTCTTGTCAAATCAGCAAATCACTTGATCCATCCAACAGTTATGGTTTCTAAACTCAGCTTCAGGCTAACGTAGAAAGTTTTAGCAACTACTAACCCAAAATCAGCTAGAGTTAGAATCCTCATAAGTATGAATATAGTGTGAAAAACACAACAGGATTGACTTAATCTGTAATAGCATGATGTTTTGATTGAAAACGTGGATAAAACACCCTACAGTCAGTGAGATTTGTGCTAAGATGCTAAGACTGCTGGAGCCAGAAAAATACTCATTTTCTATTAAATGAATAAAACATTGTTGGTACAATTTTGAACTGTAAGTGAATTAAACACACTGAACACAATATATCTGGTTTAACAGCTCTTCAAGATTCTGGTTCATGATTAAAATGGTCTGTTAGCGCGCTCGTTTAGCCGCCTACCTTCACACACCCGCCGGAATAGACCCGACAAACTTTAGCGTGTTCAGCTTCAGACAACCTCAATCCCTTTCCTCCTCAGCAAACTGGATCATTCCACGAAACAGCACTTGTGGCTCACACGAAACAAGCTTTGGAAACGGAAAAAGACGGCTGTGCTGCCCTCAATGCGACCTCGCGAGCCGCTCACGTAACGCGTATGTCACTCACCTAGTCAGCGCTCCAGCGCGAACTAACAGCACAGCGATTTTAGTCTAACAGCAGAGTCTAACAGCTTCCGGTGTCGGGGGGACTCATGGCCGCCACCCGCCAAAACAAAGGTCATGATGAGATGATGTACTCGTGTAATCAAATTAAACTGTGGTTTACTTACTTAACCTAATTTCGACATTAATCTAAATATGCATCCTTCACTTTTGAATTGCACAAGAATCCCTCAGATAATAATATCTTCCACACTAATACAAACATGAACAGTACGAACATGACCATTCTCTTTGTATGAATGGGCTTTATGCCCAGCTGCACTACTTCCTGAACTTCAGCCAGCTCCTTGTTTCCTGTCTGCGATTATTGGGCAAACTTGATTAATTCAGGTGTGTCTGATTATCAGGGCAGGATTAAGAGTTCAGAGGCCCCTGGGCACAATGTCTTGTAGGCCCCCTCTTAAGCAGGCAGGCCAAATGTATATTTTGTCCAAGGACATTTTAATATGGCATTTACAGCTTTACTGACTTAATGACTTAAAATTAACTTTGTTGAACTATGCTGGAGTAAAGTTCATAAATGGTTGTTCTTTCCTATAGGAATTTGTAAAACTATGTTGGGTGGACCCTTAATATAGCATTTATAGTTTTACTGATTTACTATTCCTCTAGGGGGGTTTGGGGGCATGCTCCCCGCAAGAAAATTTTGTACATTTTAAGGTTAAATGCATCAATCTCGTGCTCTTTGAGAGATCAAAATTAAGAGCTTCAACCCATGAACTGCTCGTTGAACAAAGAAAACGCATTGATTTGTACCAGGACAATAAACAGGGCTCAAACATCTTTTTAGTTGAGTCTCAGTCTACATTACATTATCAATGGAGTTTTAGTATCCCAAACAATTATTATAATAATGTAATAATTATTTATATAATTATTCCTATGACGTAAAATCCATATAGCCTATACTATATAAATGAAAATGAATATTTCAAAAGTATAATAGGAAAATTTAAATACTTTTGTACTTATTTCTTCACTTGCAAGAAATAAACCCTTGAGCTTGTATTTAGGAGAAAAGACCATCCTGATCGCGTGAGCAAAGTGCACACTTTTCTTTAAATCACCCAGCACTGATGCCTATTCTTAAAGTCTTGTGCTGTTTTATAAACGCAAAAAGCCATGTCATGATTTCGATTTTAGTTAGTTGGCAAAATAACACGCTAGAGACCTATGTTAGGTTAAACATTTTACATCATATGTGTTGGGAAAAGGGAGAAGAGACTTCGCAAAAGGCGGATTCGAACTCGGGTCCGAGCGCTGCGCATCAAAAGCTCACTCACGCGCTCAGCGCGTTACAACCTACGCCACTTAAGCTGTGATGTGATTGGCGTCTTTTTTAATAAAAAGACAGGCACTTAGTGCAAACATACGCTCCGTTTTATCAAACCGTCCCTCGCGGCCTCGAAACACTAGGCTACCCGGCCCACCGGGAAACTCCCGACTCTCCCGATTGACACTACCGCCGCTGGTGCCCAGGGCCCCTTAGATGTCGCTGGGCCCCTGGGCAAGTGCCCAGTTGGCCCAATGGTTAATCCGGCCCTGCTGATTATTGTTGCCGTGACTACTGAGGTCAGGCACACCTAAATTAATCAATTTGCCCAATAATGGCATACAGGAAACAAGGAGCTGGCTGAGGTTCAGGAAGTAGTGCAACTGGGCATAAAGCCAATTAACTTTTAGGAATCTAGCTGACATGAAATCTACCGTTTTCAATATTACGGTTGCATGACAAAGTACAAGGCAAAGCTCTGCCTGTGTGTTCGCACCCGTAAGGGTATGCAATCTGATTTGCCTTTTCAGCAGACAGATGGCAGCATGTTTAGGGTTAAGAAATTGTTTTTCCATTTTGGGAGTGGTAATTTCTACATCACGTCAGCCTTGGCTGCGGGAACTCCTCCCTTTCTCCACTTTTGTTGAAATCTTATGGGCTAACGCCAGCTTGGAGCAGCTGGTCAGTTGTCGCAAAAGTATGCAAATACTGACCAGCTCGTTGGCAGTATTTAATGCATGGGCGCTGACAATTGCGTCAGAATCATTTTCTTCACGCTTTCATCATTGAATTTGCACCTGAGGACTAGTTACCTTTTCTTCCTCGCATCTGATGGCTAACCTTTGCAGGATTTGTGCGGGCCCCATCGACCCGCCCCACACCTACTGAGCCGCCTGCCTGGGTCGGGCTCACGCCGAGGCAGTCTTTTTGGACTCTCACGTGCGTGCACGGCGCCGACTTGCTGGTGCACACTTGAGAACCAGGAGGGGTTTTTGCTATTGCGGGGTCGGAGGCCCACTGCCAGTCGTTGTGCATCTGTGCCCGTCCTTTCGTCTCTGGGCATCTTGCAGTTCATGGCTCATCTGGCTGATAAAAGAAAGGCTCCATTCACACCCTCCGGCTTTTTGGTGACGCCATGGAGTTACTGAGCATTTCTCTGAGGCGCAGTAGTGCGAAGGAGTCACGAATGTTGCCCTGCCAATTGTTCCAGCCCTCATCGAGGTCTCTCTTCATCAGCACCTCATCCCGCCTAAGATCAGCTGAGCAGCCCGTTGTGGCTCTCCTCCCTGAACCAGATGTTTGCCGCAGGCTGTGGGTGGGACCGGGAATGTCAGCGTCAAGGACATCGGAGAAGCCGATGACGTGCTGTCCTCGGCTACTAAGCCTTCATCCTATGGACCATCCAAAAGGTGGAGAGAGTCTGTTGAGGCCCTCCCCCAAGTGTAGTGTACTGCTTCATGTCCCCTCTGTTCCAGGCGACATTTGTAATGTTTGTGTAAATGCTGTGTCTGTGTGAGCTCCACAATAAGAGCACATATCCCTTTACACAAAGGGCCTTCATCTTTTCCAATCACTGTGTCACTAGTCACAGTCCTTGCCTATAGTGGCCTCGCGATGGCAAAATGTGAGAGTGCCAATGTTCCACCGCCATGCACGGACACAGCTCGTGCCCGACCGGCAGCTAGCCTGCCCTCCACTAGCCTCCCCCTCACCAGCGCGTTTAGCCTTGCTGGGGCAGGGCTCGCAGTCTACATACATCACCACTGGCAACAGTGGCCGTAGGACTAATATGGCCACGGTGTCATTTTCTAGACGTGTTGAGGGTTATCAGGGGTTGAACATGAGAATTGGGCCAATTGCGTGAGTCTCACGAATGTATGAGAGTTGGCAGCCCTGACCTCATTTATCTTCTAGTCTTGACTACGTGTTTGCTTGACTACGTTGCTGCTACGGCTGCTGATGCTGTGCTTATGTACATACTGATGTGATTATGCTGTGATGTTGCCCTGTATCCTTCAGTGCAACCAGCTATTCTGATCTAACTGCGTATATCCACAGTTTTTGTCGCTACGGCTGCTGATGCTGTGCTCATATACATACTGATATGTAACTATGCTGTTATGTTGCCTTGTATTATTCAGAGCAACTGGCTATTCTGATCTACTACGTCTATTGACAGTTGTTTCTGCTTTGGCTGATGACGCTGTGTTTATGTACTTTCTGATATGAGATTATGCTGTTATGCAGCTCTTATTATTATCTTAGTACAGCCTAAGATTCTAGCTGATATGCAAATTCTTGTGTACTTGAGCTGAGCAGCTCATTGGTCTGACCCTGCCTATCAGCTGTGAGCACTGCTAGGACTGCTAGAATCTACTCTCTGATTAGTGTAAATGGTGCCAGGATGGTACTTCAGTATCCGCTGAAGGGATATGTGGCCGCTACTGCTTCGTTTCGTTCCCCGGTTGCGGGAATCGATCGGAAGGCATGTTCTGGTGGTCAGATTTCTCTGGGGAGTGAGGAGATTATGTCCTTCGCGGCCACCTTCAGTGCTGCCGTGGGATCTAGCTCTAGTTTTGAGGGCTCATTCTCTACCTCCTTTCAAGACCTTGTTTTCGATTGCTGTTAAGGAGCTCTCTCTAAAATGTGGCTCTGCTCCTAAAATATGGCTCTGGAGACTACACGTTTCTCATGGACGGTGATGTAATCTGTTTTGGACCCGTCGACTGCAGCGTTACTCTCCGGCCAAGAAGTCTTTCTTTAACGTTACACCCATCAAAGCACAGTATGTTTCTCTGCCCGCTTTTCTACTGAGCTGTCATCCTTCTTGAGTGCTTATTGTGTTGTGTCTGCCATTCGTGCAGCCATTCGTATGCTACAGTGTTTAATATAGCTGTTACCGCTACCACCGTTGACACTGTTTACTTTCATGCTTGAGTGCTTATTATGTTGTGTCTGCCCTGGATCAGTGCAGCCTTTGCTTTCATTGTGTTGTATATTCAAAATTTTATAGGGTCGGAGCTGATGTTTCATTGGTCTTGTTCCGCCTATCAGATACAAGCACTCCTAGCGGCTCCTATTGGCTGACTGTCTGTCTCTTCCATGGCTGTGGAGCTTGGCCCCATTTTTCCAGGCTTATCTTCACTACTCTCATGGCAGGATTTAATATGGTTCCCGCAGCGTCAGCTGACGCAAGCGTAGAAGTTACCGCTCTCGAAAGGGAACTTCTCCGGTTACTATTATAACCTTGGTTCCCTGAGAGGCAGGAACGAAATATTTTTTGTCTTAGCCGCCATGTTTTCAACAAAAGTGGAGAAGGAAGGAGCGCCAAGGAGCGCCAAGTTTTCAACAAAAGTGGAGAAGGAGGAGTTTCCACAGGGTCAGCTGACGCAGTGTAGAATTATCGCCTCATGGAACCAAGGTTACGATATAACCAGAGACATTCACCTGGATGTTTAACAACAGATTTTAAAATACTTTTAATAAAGGTGAATTTTATTGTCATGTTGTAGACCCCCTGTTGAAGACCCTAGGTCTATGCTGTAAATAACAAGTGAAACTATCATATTATTGTAGTATAGTGAAGTATTAAGAACATACAGTATGTTATGTATTTCATTATGAGATTGATAATGAACAGTTTATGGTCTTGGCTTGCAGTTTGGTTCAGTAGTTTGTGAAAATAATTATTTCTGTGAAAAGAGTAATTTACTTCAATTACCCACACAACATTTTGTTTAAAAAATCTGTAACAGCAGATTGTGCATCCTCAAATTAAACTATACTAGCTGTTGACTTGCATGTAATAAAATTGTTAATGAAAATGTATAGGAATCTGAATTATCATTTTAATGTTACCTGTAATGATGTTGGAAATTTAATTGTTTCTGATTGAAAAGGAAATAGTTCTATTGGTAACACTTTACAATACGTGTGCACTAATATGCATTAATTCACACTTAACTAATGCACAGATAATAATGAGTTAATGTATAACTAATAAAGAACTAAATCATTAAATTAATGATTACTGCATCAGCAACTAATAAAGAGTCTATATGATTAATAGATTAAGTAATACATGAATTGCTATTAATTCAATGTGTCATTGTGTATTAATTCCTTAATAACATATTTTATTAACTAATAGTGTAAATTAATGTGTTAATTACCACAATTAGTCAAAGCTATGCACTTCAACTTCCAGTTGTCTGCCTTAATTAATCATTAGCTAATGATTTGCAAAGGTATCATTATGTTATGACTTTACTTGCTGAGGCACATCATTATTAACTAGTCATTTAGTAATTGTAGTAATTTGCACATGAATTTGCATTAACAATTAATTAATTAATCATGTATTAATGCATATTAGTGTACCTGTCATATTATCTGGAAGTTGAAATACAAGGCTTTGGCTCATTCTGGTAATTAACATATTAATTAACACGATTCAGTTAAAAAATGAGTTATTATGGAATTAATCCACAATTACATATTTAATTAATAACAATTCATGTATGAACTAATACATTAACCTTACAGACTCTTAATTAGTTCCTAATGTGGTAATCATTAATGAATAGCTTAGATAATCATTAGTTACACATTAATTCAGTATTATCTGTGCATTAGTTAAGCATGAATTAATGCTTATTAGTGTGCACACGTATTGTAAAGTGTTACCCAACATCAATTAGTCAAAAGTCTTGTGGACGCATATTTAGTATGTGTTTTGTGGCCTTATTTCAGAAACTTTCTTTTTTAGTTTTTACAATAACCATGCATAAACAATATTCTCTCAAAAATACAAACATATACAAACATGTTGCCCATACATCATGGTAGCCCTGTTTCTGATAAATATAGTGTAATTACACCTGTGCCATTAATATGTTTATAAGCAGCTGAAAAAAAAAAACAAAGATGTCAGGGCATGTCAGAACCTCTCAAGGACCCCAAATACACCTTGGTCCCCAGGGGTTAAGAGAAATGTAAGCATTGTGGAAATGTGTTCACTGACTGCATGTTGTGTGAAAACAACATGAAATGTGTGAATGGTATGGCCACAAAAGATCGATGTTGTGCTAATTGTGTTTAGAGTTTTGAAAATATGACAACCGTTTGGACAAATGCTTGCCAGCAGCCATATCACCCTGTAGCCCAAGACTGGTTGCCCACTACAGCTAAGCAGGGCTGAGCCTGGTTAGTACCTGGATGGGAGACCTTCTGAGAAAACCAGGTTGCTGCTGGAAGAGGTGTTAGAGAGGCCAGCAGGGGGCGCTCACCCTGTGGTCTGTGTGGGTCCTAACGCCCCAGTGTAGTGACGGGGACACTATGCTGTCAAAAGAGCACCGTCCTTCGGATGAGACGTTAAACCAAGGTCCTGACTCCCTGTGGTCATTAAAAATCCCAGGATGTCTTTCGAAAGAGTAGGGGCCAAATTTGCCCAGTGGCCTCTGTCCATCATGGCCTCCTAATCATCCCCATATACACCAATTGGCTTCATCACTCTGTCTCCTCTCCACCAGTAAGCTGGTGTGTGGTGAGCGTTCTGGCGCAATATGGCTGCCATCGCATCATCCAGGTGGATGCTGCACATTGGTGGTGGTTGAGGAGATCTCCCCTCTATGTGAAGCGCTTTGAGTGTCCAGAAAAGCGCTATATAAATGTAATGAATTCATGAAATTAATTATTGTTAGCGACTGAAAAAACTGTAAGATATTTTTGATTAAATTTGAAAGCTGTCTCACTCCTCTATTCTATTGTAATTGAAACTTGCCAGCCCAGAAAGTTATTAAAGACATTGTTCAAATAGTCCAAGTGACTATAGTGGCTCAACCATAAGTTTATCAAGCGACGACAATACTTTGTGTGCGCCAAAAAAAGAAAAATAACGACTTTATTCAACTATTCATTTTCTTCTGTGTGGGCCTCTGACGTGAGTTCACCTAGTGTAACAGCCCAATGCTTCTGGGTTGTACATCAGAATGTATGGCTCACTACGTTTTTCACAACACGCTATGATGCGTGTGATGCTGGCCAATAGAATTTTCATTTTTGGGTGAACTATCCCTTTAAAACTTAGGTATTAGGTTACTCAGTTATTATTAAATGATTAATTTCAATCTCCTTTGATTTACCCAACAATGTATATAAAGTAACAGACCCAACATTTGCAGTGAATTGTACATCTATTATATTCAACAACACAATCATCAAAAACATTTACATTGCATAAAAAAATCAATAAATAAACAAAGTACAAACTATAAAATGAATTCATCAAAATAATCAAGAAATAAGTATTTGGGGTAATAAGTATTTGGGTAATCTGGATAAGAAAAGATAATGGTAAAAACTTAGTTGAAGATGAAGCCGACAATATTTGATAATGGTTGCAATTATGATGTCCGTGCATGCAAACATCAGCAAAGCAAGATTAAATTAATGGTAATCCAATCCACTGTCACTGATAAAGGAAAAGAGCCAACACATTTGTATATTCTTTATCTCCTGGTTGTCACAAATAAAGTATTCTTGGAGTGCAGACCTTTTTTGCATTTTTGTATTGATATAAAGTCTCTGCACCTAATTCATGGGGAGAGTGTGGTGAGTGTTTTGATGGCAGTGTATGCAATTTCAAACTTAGCTAATAAGTCAAGAAAAAAAATTCATTCATTCATTGTTGCATTGAGGTATACAATACCCAGAATATTATGCGCTCTTGTACACTGCATATATTAGCAAGTATGTAGCATTGTAGTGTACTATTCCAAGTTTTCAACCATAGATTATATCTTTGCAAATCACCCTTTCAAATCACACAGTAGGTTATAAGGAAATTTATAGAAAAGGTTGTAAGAACATATTGCTGTGGTGACCTAAATATTTGCAATAACATGTACAATATATTACAGTCGCTATTGTCATTAAAACATCTGTGATGAAACAAAAATACTGTTAGGATCATAGTGTCCTTGGTGAAGTTTATTTATGACATTTCAGTTAAAAATAGCTTGAGAAATCTCAAGATGAAAACAAGATAACCAATAAGACTTTACAAAGACTAAAGCATCTAAAGCCTCATTAACATAAATGTCTATTAATCAGATAAATCAAGACAGTGATGGGAGGCAGAGGTGTTTCAGACCATAAAGAATGGTAATTTAAAATGACAACCTATCCATCTCTCCCCTCTGTCCATCTCTATCCCTCTAAGTTAACAATCACTCATTCAACATTCTAACTTTCTGTCAGAACACACAGTCATTATAGCACATATCCTGTCCACAATAACATCTCTAAAGCAAGCTGTTTAGTATAGGAATAAATAAAGTATACATTATAAATAAACCAAACAAATCCACATTTATTTGAATACAAGAGTAGCAGTAGTTATTTATAGTATAGTGTTACATTAGAAAGCAGTAGAAAAAGCCTTTCATTCAGACAAATTAATCTGTACAAACGTAAAAAGTAACTTTTGACAAAGAGCAGGATTTGGGCAAAATTCATAATTTAAGAATTCATAGTCATAGTGTTCTGAAATTAAAGTGGATACAGTCATGGCAGACTGATCTCATGAAATGACACGCCATTTCGTATTTCCATTTTGGCGTGCTATCAACACGCATAATCACTTTTCAGCGTGTTTATGAACGCCGTTGACTTAACGTTACATTACTGTATAAATATGTGACCTACCCGTCACTAGGGTTAATAGTTTAAGAGTCTTCCCCTACCATCCTAGGAAAAAAAAGTTAGCTCCCCAGATGTAGATCTATATTTTGCTTCGTTTCGCTTGGACATTTAATGGCGTGTACACAGTGGAATCACTCGGACATTTAACAGCGTAGACATATTTTACATACTTTTGAGATAGCTCAAAATGCGAATAGATAACAAGCCACTTGACTTGAAAGTGGCGCGTATGTTTTTGCAAAAGTGTCATGTTGGTCATGGATATTGACCATGATGTCATGTTGTCATGGATATTGATTTGGATTTTGAATGACAGAATGA
Source organism: Hybognathus amarus (assembly GCA_030378365.1). NCBI lineage: Eukaryota > Metazoa > Chordata > Actinopteri > Cypriniformes > Leuciscidae > Hybognathus > Hybognathus amarus. The sequence continues at coordinate 196,094 of JAQIUQ010001558.1, forward strand.
AAAACTGACTAAAATGCAATCCAAAGAAATTCAAAGTTTTACGACAACAGCATAATTAATTTAATCACTATTCTTCCACTATATTGTTATGCTAATTTAACCTTTGATGTGCATAATACATTCTCTAATTAGACATATTTCTCTAAACTAAATTACATTGTTTCCCCTCCAACCCAGGCTCACTGTAAATAAGTGCCTGTGTTGGCATTTCTGCAAAATGAAATAACTTACGGTCTACACTATACATTCGAGTCACTATACTACTCTAGTCAACTAGAGTGTTTAAAAAATGCATTTGCTGAAGCAACCATGTCATTTTAGTTTGCTCTTTTTATTGTGACCTGAATTGTACTTTGAAGCTGGTTATATGATGTAGATGTCATAATGTATTTGTTTTTAAATTATACTCTATGGTAAAAGCGTTTTGAAATTTATAATACTGTGTATTAAAGTTGTTGCCGTTTTACTGTTTCTAGTGTTTGTTTCAGCTGGAAACCAAAGTAATTTTTTTTAAGTTTGTATAGGTATTTTGGAGTGTTGTAGGTAGAAGCACATATTTCTAATAAGCCTAGGTCATTCACTTCTGTAAGACAAATTTTAATTTTGCCACCCAGCATTGTTTTCAGATGATTCAATAATTCAAAAATAAATACTGGCCAAATTTGAATCTATTAATTCTGTAATCTACTGTATGAGCTGTGGTCTCAAACTCAGTTTCTGGAGACCCAGAGTTTAGCTCCAACTCAACTGCTTGGAAGTTTATAGTAATCCTGAATACATTGATTAGCTCCAGAGTTTGAGACCTCACATGCAGACAATTCAATTGTCCATTAGTTGGCTTTGATTCATTTCGATAGTCCATAAAAAGTAATTTGATGACATTTCAAGAAATGACCAATTGCAGACAAATTTCAATAGGCAGCATTTCAAAATTGCCTTACAGGTTTTTCTCAATTGTTTACACACAAATTATGGCACTTGAGACACAATGACCACAACATGTAACTCATTCACCAACCCCTTGAACCAATTCTGCTGAACTACAAGCACAATTCCTGCTTTACACTCACATTGCAGTTCTAAAACACACTTTTTTCAAAACACTACACACAAATTCTCTGCATTCGGCACAATTTTCATGCAGAAAATCTCTTGTTTTCATGAGGAACACACTGCCATTCAAATATGCACACTGACTCGTCACATGGGCAAACACACATCACACAGTTTTACAATTAGCAATCAGAGCTTTAGCATAAAATACCAAAACTCGAAGAGTGGATGAAGCAGATATATATATATATATATATATATATATATATATATATATAGAGAGAGAGATATATATAGATATATATAGATATATATAGATATATATATATATATATATATATATATATATATATATATATATATATATATATATATATATATATAATATATATATATATATATATATATTTTTTTTACTGTAACAGCATTCAGATTTTTTCTGTTGTATATGTAGACCACTGTATATGCAACTTTGTGTTGGTTTGTGCCCATTGTTTTTGTGGGAAAAAATAAAATATATTTGTTACCGTGTATTTGTGTGTTCTGGGTATAAAAACAATATTCTCAAATATTTTACAACACACTTTTGTATGTAATGTCTGTAGTAAGTGTAAAACTGACCAAAAAAGGCGTTTTCCATTTATCATAATGTTTGACATTGAGCACATCAGTGTTCAACTGGTTTTTATAAATGTCTATTCATATGATGGTATGTGTGTGTCATTTGAAAACAAAATAATATTTTGAGAATATATAAGAATATATAAGATTATATAAGAATATATAAGAATATATAAGACTGTTTTGAATGTAAAGTTTCATTTTGCACTAGAATTGAGGGGTTTTGCCAATTGTGTGTGTGTTTTTAGATTTGTAGAGCTCTGAGAGTATGAGGCATGCTTGCAGGAAATGTGTGTAAACAATCGAGAAAAACTGTATTATCTTCTAGTGTTTCAAAAGAAAAAAAATATGGGTGAAATTCTACTTCCTGTCTCAAATTCCAATTCTGTTGTGTTCCAATTCCAATTTGAAATGTAATTCTGATTGGGGCACAACCCTGAAAGGTTAGTGCAGCAGGTACATTTAAAAAATGGATAGCTCCGGTTAATGATGCTTATTGGTCATTAGCCGTGTTTTATATACGATAAAGCATGGCTATGAAACTTCATTGAACAGTTGACCAAAGTGCTGTACAGAAAAATAATCACAATTTTAGGCACAAAATTACATATACTGTTAAAACTGTTCCATGTATGAAGTATTTCAGCAAAAGTAACTAATTTCTGTTTCAGATGGTACTGTATGTTCATTGAGTAATACTTTTGAAATGATTTTAGGCAAACTTGTGCAGTGTTGCAAACAGGTCTGGTTTAAATTAAAAATTGAAAACCAACTTTTTTAATGTTGAGAGATGAGCATATGTATGTGTGTGAGAAAATAACATATTGTGTTAAAACATAAATTACAACGCATGTAAACAATTCCTAGTTCCTTGTTTTTATGTGAGCTCCATTAGATGAGGAATTACATCTAAAATGTTTTTTCTTGCTTTTTTATTGTTACTGTCATTTAATGGTGGAAGGATGGAATTAAATAATTTTATTTTTTAAAAGTAGCATATTAATCCACTTTTTATATATTATTTTTATGTGGTGGTAATTGTTTTAAAAAAGCAATCAGGTTGCCTACTCAAGGAGTACAGTATTTTGAATACAGTCACGGATGAAGGGGTTGGGTTGCAGGCACTCTGCTTCGTGTCATGCCTAACAGCGCCTTTCAGTCGTGACTGTATTCACAATATCGCATGGCCTCTTGTCACCTTATTGCTTATACTGTGGGTTGAGTTAGAGCTTTGATGGATGTTTAACTTTGGCCCACATTCTTAAGGCTCAGTTAAGTTCACCCAAGTCATGGGGTATGAGGATGCATCTCTTTATATATTCAGATGGTGATGAAGGCCCCTTGGTTGCTGTTGGCAGATTCTGGCTCCACACAGCGACCACGTCTTCAGGGTCACTCGCCTCTTGCGGTGGAACTTGGCATAACAACGCAGACCTAAAAGAATATTATATTTACATTATATTTACATGTATTAATTTAGCAGACTTTTTCATCCAAAATGACTTACAAATAAATGTATTCTTTGATTGAATAATGAAGTCAAGAAGTTTTTTTTTTATTGAATCATGAGAAATCATTTCCAGGTCACATTTCACTATCACTATCTATCTATCACCTGATAACCTGATAGCTGGCGCTACCTAACAACTGGATTTGTTCGGTGAGGAGCATCCTTATTCAGTTCTGCAAGTAATCATCACGTTATCAACGTTCCGCTGTCGCGTCTGTTGTAAAATAAATTCGACAGCGCATTAATTTTAATAGACAAACAGAGAACTGCAATCAAGGCATTTGTCGATTGGAAAGATATTTTGGCGTCCTTCCCACATGATTCGGGAAAAGTGTAACTTATATCAGCTGGCTCCGATGGTCACTAAGAAGATGGGACGTAATGAAAAGCCTGTGGTCGTTGTGGTTTCTGCTTTGGTCGCACTCATGGAGAAGTAAGTAAAAGAACCAACACTCGTTATTAACTTCTAAGCAAGTTCTGTAGTTGAAAACTGTATGTAAAGGAGTTGACTTACTGCGTTGCTCTGATTGGTTGTGTAGGTCTACCGACTATCCAATTGAGTGCAGAGTTGTTGTTTTTTCCTGGTTCGGTTACGACACGCCTCATAATCAAAGCTTAATGGAGCGGACTCAGACTCATATTCTCAATAGAATACGGAGTATGACGAAGTCAGGCTAGGGCTGAATTTGAGGATTCCGAGATGTTTGCTATGAAGAATCCTGCGGCAGCTAAGGCGAGGGGAAAATTGAGATCATGGGGCTCTCAGATGGAGCTCGCAGAGAAATTCAAGAAAGGTTAGCTTTTTCTCCTTTTTCTGTAGCTGATGACGGTGAGCTGCTGGATGCGGATATGTTATGCTCAAATCTTCTGATCTGGCAGTGAGTGCGCTCCTGGCTTCAAGCCAAGAAGAGCAGGATGTGGCTGTTGAGGACGTTGATGTTTTTAAATCCTCACACCCTGCCTGCCCCACATACGATGAGTTGGTGGAGGATATGTCTCACACCACAGACAGATTAGATCTGCCATAGCGGCGTGAGAAATGCAAGCTTGCTCTCAGCCGGTTAGACAGAGCCGATATCTATTCTTCCATAATCGCCAAGCTCTCGTAAGGCTTGTTTCTTCCTGATCTGTGTGCTGAGGTGGAAAGATACCACTCTCGTAAGGCTTGTTTCTTCCCGATCTGTGCGCTGAGGTAAGAAACCATATTCAGACTGCATTCATCCATTCCAGCATGCAAATTATGGAAGAGGGGAGGGGATGCATGAGCTTGGATATGAATCGATGCCCACCAGTTGAAAAGATATCTGCTGGGGCATAGACATTGAAGGCTCCTACTCTGCTGACCAAACTGCAGACTGTGAGATCACATTTGAATGGGAAAGCATACGTGACAGCGGGTCAGGCCAGGCTGCCCTGCAAACAATGGTTGTGTTGTAGGCTTACCAGGCCTGTCTGCTGAAAGACCAGGACCAGGGTCAGTTGCTCCCTAAAGAGATAGCAGAACTGTGCAGCATCACAGATCTTTCTCTCCGTACCACCAAGCAAACTGCTGCCACAATTGGCCTATCAATAGCAGCAATGGTGGCCACTGTGGTGAATAACAGTTAACCCTCTAGGCGCCACGGTTGAGTTTACTCGACAAGATGCAGCACTGAATAAAACTTTTGTCAAATTGGGTGTCAAATTTCGTTCGACCTCCCCTCCACTGGATGCCAGACGTGTCATACTTCATCCCCAACTCAAAAAAACGTCATGTTTCTCAGCGGAGCTAGTGTAAGAGTGAGCCATTTTCTCAGAGCCTCTCTGCAATCGCTGTGACAGTATTGTGGTGGAGACTTTGTCTATTATCACTGGGTATGTTAGACGAGGTTGAAGTATTCAAAGTACAGTTAGGGGGCAACGTGAAGGCAGGGTGGGAAGTCGCAATGACAATGTGCATACTCAGCACGTATATGCCCCATACATGGAATCAGAGTGCCTAGTGTATGTAGTAAATGGAAAATCCCTACAGCAAAAGGCCAACCACTACATGCATACGGTTTGTTCTTCCATTTTTATTAGTAATGATGACTTACACAGTTTGCTTACTTCTCACTATATACCTGAGCATTCAGTATTGTGCTATATAGCATACAGAAGGTGATGGGCATTTTGGGGGGAAAGGAGTGCTGCATTTTATCATTTGAACATGACTTTTCATTAAAATTCTATAATCCATGATTGCTGCCACCATATGATGCCATAATATGCAAATTATATGGACAAATGTAATCCCTACATAAACTTTGGGTCATCCTTAATATTTCTCTAATTTACAGAATGTATCTATCTTTTTTCACTTTGAAAATTTAGCCTTTTGAAATTAAGATGTCAAAAGTCGAACGTTTTAGGAAGAAACCTTTGGCGCCTTAAGGGTTAAGGTAGTATTCCAGGGACCACTTTATGGCAGGGCCCATTTCTAACTGCAGGTGTGGAAGAAGATGTCCCACACTGTGATCACAGTTTAAGCACAGTTAGACATCCTTAGACATCCCACCCACAGATCTATTGAAAGCTAACCAAATGCAATGACGATGACTTAATCATTTCTCAAGTGTTTCAAGTGTTTGGTCTCTATCTGTACCATTCAATGCCTTTAATGATTTAAAATATTAATATATATATATATATATATATATATATATATATATATATATATATATATATATATATATATATATATATATATATATATATATATATATATATATATATATATATATATATATATATATATATATATATATATATATATATATATATATATATATATATATATATATATGTATGTATATATATATATATATATATATATATATATATATATATATATATATATATATATATATATATATATATATATATATATATATATATATATAACATTTTAAATATAAGACACTGCTTTAACACTGTACTTTATAATATGAGTTCCACAGTAGGGTGGGCAACACCATAGCTACTTCAGACACCATTGGCCAATCACAATCCAGGATTGGAAAGGCACCAGATTTCTATCTCCTCCTCATCAGAATGGGATAAAAATGTCCCCTTGGTAGACACACCCTTCTGTGTTTCCAACTCGATGGGGAAGGAGACACTAACAGACACGCCATGTCTTGAGTTTTCTTTATATAGCTTTTCTTTTATATGAAGGACCTCATCTGACCCTTATGGTTACTCCAGCAGCGCAGGCCAGTCAACAAAGGACCTTTGCATCAGTAGACATTGCCTTTCCACACACCTCAGTGGTGCAGCCAGCCTTCAAATGACCCTGTGAAAATTCAACTGACTCAGCAGCCCAGTCCACTCTTTAAGGTCCCTCTCGGCACAACTGAAGTTAAGCATCCTCCAGCCCAGCATGGCAATGACTACTAGATCGCAAATCTGTGCCCTTCCCACTGCACGCCACCCGCATTACCAGTGGAAGATGATGCTGGACTAAAAAATCACTATGTCATCTGTGACTTGAGTAGAAATTACAACACCATGGAGAGGCTTCTCTGGATGAACCTGGCAGAATTCAAGGAGAAAAAGAGAAACTTTCTCCTTGATGAGCCAGTTTCGACCTCTGAGCTCTCGACACATCTGTGGAGATGGGAATTTCAAAGAGGCCAATATATATATATAACACCTATATACACGACCTCTATACCACACCATTCCAGGCCCATGCCCCAAGCTTCTAAAGAGGCCTGGCCCATCTTTGTCTGAGGTCTGAGGTAAGCATCGCTAATTGTGCTCCTCCACCTCACAGAAGTAAAATGCAGAGAATGCAAGATGTAAGAAAAAAGAAAACAGGATTTGAGGGAAGTAACAGAGCAAACACACTCAGCATCCTTGGAGATGCAGAGGCCATCACCTGCCTCCTTCCTTCTTTACCCCTAAGTGTTGCTAGGTCTCCCCTTGTGACACCTCTACTCATCAGGGGTGTGTCCCCTGTGGTGACAGGCAGGATATTTTTTTAATTCTTGGTCATATTTCTCTTATGATGTTCTTTGAATACCAGGCCCTGAGCTAAGCTGCCCAATGTAGCCAGGGTTTCTGGCCCTAGGGAATAGAGTCACAACGACCCCAACGACCCCACAACGACGCTGGATCAGTGCCAATGAAGTCATTGACTAATGTCAGCCATATGACACTAATTCTTTCAGCATGGCGGAGTAGGTATTTGTTTCCAATTAGCGTCCTAAGACGCAGTGAGTTCCATTCAAAAGGAAAAGTATTAGGTTACGAATGTAAGCTGGAAGCTGTCATTTTCAGGAACATAATCAAACATAAATTGTATCTATTGTTGACGAAGTACAGCGTACGTGGGAAGTTCGAACACAGAAGACCTGACAGCTGCGTGAACAACTCACTCGACAAGGAGCTGCTGAAATATGATCATGCCCTTTTCTGCATATTCCAGAGGGAGTGGTTGAACTTGATGCAAATGCCATAACCCAGCTGTAGTCCCAATCGAGTCGTTTTTGTAGGCAATTATACTTTCTGGTTTTTAAAAGACGATATCTCTGCTTACATTGAACTTTCAGCGCTGCAACTTTGCAGATACTGTTCATGCACCAACAGCAACATTACACACTATTTAAAATGAAAAAAGTGAAATCACAGTCAACCCCCCCTTTAAACTCTTGTCACACTAGTAGTGACATAATAGGCTATCACCGGCCAATGTAATTGTCGTGCTTTGACACGTGCTTCAGACAAGGAATCCTAGGATACAGTATCTCATTCCCCTTCTCAGGGAACCAACATTATATTAATAAACCGAGTTGTTTTCTACAGAGCTGTTTAATAGATGAACTTAACTAATTCCATAATTGATTAACTTTTCACAGTTCTTGGACTAAACTGAAGTATTGCATTGTCTAAAGAGCTACATGAATAAAAGTGACTTGACTAATGTATAAAAGTGACTTGACCAATGTAATATATAAAACAGTTCATTTTACAATTTATTATTTCTATGTCTTGATTTATTGGTGAAATATGACTTGGACATATTCCTGATGGGTTTTGTGAGATCCTTTTTTATACTTTTTAGTATCTCTCTAGAATGTTAATTTTACCTCCAAGAAAACAAAGCATTGTCATCCCAAGGCGTCATATACGACACTTTTGCCAAAGCGTCAGACATCCAACGCACATGGCACTCTTTTAGCATCAAATGAGATGCTTCGGGGTATGGTAGGTTTAGGTCTGGGGTAGGGTTCAGGGTTAGACCATTCAGGAGGCGCCTTCTGCCCCTTATATATCTGCGTCTCATTTGACGCTAAAGGGTGCCATGTGCGTTGGATGTCTACGCTTTGGCAAGAGTGTCGTATATGAACGCCTCGGGGATGAGAGCGGGCTCAGAAACCAGAAAAGTCATACCCACCTTCCTCACACATGCAGTCATCATAACACTTGTTGTTTAGACCAGTGATTGTGAGGTTTTAGCACTCATGTTCTCTGAGGTCACAACAAGAACCTGATCGTAGCACAATGAGATAAACCACAAAAGTAAACACTGGCAAGTATTTTCTAGTATGTATTGCTAATGAATATCAGGTAACACTTTAGAACACGGTTCCTTCGTTAATGAATAACTACACAAGAACTAATGAGTAACACAATATTAACAATCTAGTAACTATTATTAACTAACAAGAAACTCTGATTAACGAACTAGTAAGTAATAGCGCACAGACGAAAGTGGTAGTTCACTATTAAGTAATCAATAACTACTATTTTTTTAATACTTCCCAGAGAACTACTGAAAAAGTTTATTAACAATCTAGTAACTACTATTAACTAAAATAAACTCTTATTAACGAATTAGTAAGTAATAGCTCACAGATGAAAGTGTTACTAGATACTTCTGTGGGAATTACTGAATTATTTGGATTTAGTATTATAAAGTGAAGATCATTGGAACTAACTAGTAATTACTCAAGTGCAGGGCCTGAAATTAACACCCGACCACCTGCCAAATGCGGGTGAATTTTGCTATTGGCGGGTAACACTGTCAATCTACCTGCCACATTGGCAGGTAGCCAATGAGAATTGAGTGATTCATTAGGATTTTTACATTTCAACGAAGTCCGCAATTGCAATCGACTTTAGCTAAAATGTGGCGGCACATTACTGGGGTAAAGAGGCCAGCTGAAACAAACAACCAAAAAAAAGATGAGGATGAGAAAAAGAAAAGTAAAAGAAGACATTTTAATACAAAGTGGACAATTGGCGGCAATGGCAAGGTTCGTGAGCGGCTGATTTATGACAGCGACTGTTGTTTCGTAACGTTCATGCGATCGTTTGGATGTGCGAGTATTAAACTGTTGGTGAGATTGGATGAGATAATGTAACGCTAATGTAGGCTGTAACAGTACAGTAACAGTTGCACAGTGCATGTGCAACTGTGCATGTTGGGAGTTGGGTTGGGAACCGGTCAGAAAATGTCCGGCACCCAGTAACTCTACCAGTAATAACAATATTAATTTAGTTCATAGTTAACGGTTCCTGAACGCTGTAACTAAAAGCTGTTAAAACCTGTCTACGTGACTAAATCAGCCATCAACACAGCCGCGTGTGATTTGTTTACATACGAGCTGCGGTATGTCTTTCTGTTTAGTAACGTTATATACTTTATAGCCTATACTATATGTTGTGTTTGTGTGTGTGTTTGTCAAAATCAATGAATTTGATTGATAAGCTTTTTAAAAAGTATGTTCTTAGAGTTATTATTACTTGACAGCACTTAAATGTGTATTCTTACAAGTTATAGAGCAATACTGCGAAATTTCCCGTTTTTTTCACCTTTATGAGGCAAAAAAAAGAAAAAAAGAAAAGAAATGGCTGGTAAAAAGTCTCTGTGGCAGGTGCATTTTTAAATCTACCTGCCACAGTGGCCAGTGGCCGAAAAAGTTAACTTCAGGCCCTGCTCAAGTGTTACTAAAGACATTTTCTAAGAGGATACTAAAAGTTCACCAAAAATCTCAAACGTTTGCACAAATCATCACTAGATCCTGTAGTAACACTTGAGTAATTACTAGTTAGTCCCAATGATCTTCACGTTATAATACGAATCCAAATAATTAGTAATTCCCACAGAAGTATTTAGTAACACTGTCATCTGTGAGCTATTACTTACTAATTATTTGGATCCGTACTTTATAAAGTGAAGATCATTGGGACTAACTTGTAATTACTCAAGTGTTACTACATGATCTAGTCATGATTTGTGCAACTGCAGGTTTTTGGTGAACTTTAGTATACTTTTAGAAAATGTCTTTTAGTAACACTTGAGTAATTACTAGTTAGTTCCAATGATCTTCACTTTATAATACGAATCCAAAAAAATAGTAATTCCCACAGAAGTATCTAGTAACACTTTCATCTGTGAGCTATTACTTACTAATTCATTAATAAGAGTTTATTTTAGTTAATAGTAGTTACTAGATTGTTAATAAACTTTTTCAGTAGTTCTCTGGGAAGTATTAAAAAAATAGTTGTTATTGATTACTTAATAGTGAACTACCACTTTCATCTGTGCGCTATTACTTACTAGTTCGTTATTCAGAGTTTCTTGTTAGTTAATAATAGTTAATAGATTGTTAATATTGTGTTACTCATTAGTTCTTGTGTAGTTATTCATTAACGAAGGAACTGTTTTCTAAAGTGTTACCGAAAATCATATTACTTAAGTAATTTGCTGAAAACATTAAAATTGTGTAATCTACTCACCCTCATATAATTTGAAATGATACTGTGGAACACAGAAGATGAATTTTTGAGGAAAACAAACTTTTTAACAGAGGGTCATTATAGTCTTTTGTTATAAATGAAATTTGGCGTACCCCAAAACCATAGTTGCAACGAACATTTGCGAACAACATTGCAAGGTTGTGTGGTTAAAACTACAACCCATAACCTGTGTTTACTAGCATAGTTTCATAACATGTGGCCTTAAATAGATAATGCTCATGAGCAAAATAAGCAAGCTAACAATGTATATATAATGTATATATAATATATGTGTGTGCATGTGTACTGTGTACTGTAACCAGATATCAATTATTTATGTATGACATTATCAAGTATGACATAAGAGGGAAACATTAGCATAAAAAATTTCTACAGCAGTTTATTTCTGCTACAAAATAAGTGATATCGCCATCTACAGGGCATTGAAGGTACTATTTCATGTGCATTTTGCTTTTACACACCCAAACTTGTCAACAAGGCTATTTTACGCAGAAAGCATAAGCAGTTGCTGAATCACAGTATCATATATGAGGATATGGTTGCATCTGGGGATGAGGCAGAAACCAGCGTATCTGGTAGGCTTTGACCAAATATTGTTAAAATCAAGTACCTTTAAGACATATTGGAATTTGTGACTTGTAACTTGTAACAGAGTCATTTTCGCTGTAAGTTATCTGTACTGTGACTCAAGTATGGTTTTGAGGTACACTTTACACCTCTGAAAAAAACAGAGTACCTTTTGTGTTCCACAGGGGGTGGGGGAGGGGTAAACACTGGTTTGTAACACCATGATGACAAGTAAATAATGGCATTTGTCATGTTTGAGTGAGATTTTCCTTTGATCAGTGCTTGTCAAACCAATTTTGAGGACCCCCCCCCCACCACCACCACCACCACCACCACCATAGAACATTTTGGATATCTCCCTCATCTAACATCTTATTTAACTTCACCAGCTCATCAGTAGAGAATCGATACTTAAATTGGATGTGTCTGACATTAAGAACATTCAAATGTGCAGTGGATGGTGGGGTCGTATTACAGAACTGGTTTGAGAAGCACTGTCTTTGATAATGGTAATCTTTATAGGGGTTTATATTACAATTATAGGGGTGCACTGACCAGGAAGGCAGTCCAGATGGTGGTCACATGGTTCAATGACTTCAGAATCAAGTGTTGTATTCCCATTGCTCTTGTTTTTGCTGCGGCGTTTATCTTTACAGATAGAAATAGACAGACACAGGCCTCCTATGAAATCCTTAATTCAGAAACAGCTGAGTTTGCAAATTATTTAGGCACAGAGGTTCAAATATCTGGGAAAATTTCATCCAATCTTATATTCAAATATTGGTAACACTTTACAATACGTGTGCACTAATAAGCATTAATTCAAGCTTAACTAGATAATAATGAATTAATGTGTTACTTATTATCTAAGCTATTCATTAATGATTACCACATTAGGAACTAATTAAGAGTCTGTAAGGTTAATGTATTAGTTCATACATGAATTGTTATTAATTAAATATGTAATTGTGGATTAATTCCATAATAACAAATTTTTTTAACTAATAGTGTTAATTAATATGTTAATTACAAGAATGAGCAAAAGCCTTGTATTTCAACTTCCAGATAATATGACAGGTACACTAATATGCATTGATACATGATTAATTAATTAATTGTTAATGCAAATCCATGTGCAAATTACTACAATTACTAAATGACTAGTTAATAATGATGTGATTAATTAAAGCAGACAACTGGAAATTGAAGTGCATAGCTATGACTAATTGTAGTAATTAACACATTAATTTACACTATTAGTTAATAAAATATGTTATTAAGGAATTAATACACAATGACACAGTGAATTAATAGCAATTCATGTATTACTTAATCTATTAATCATATAGACACTTTATTAGTTGCTGATGCAGTAATCATTAATTAATGGTTTAGTTCTTCATTACTTATACATTAACTCATGATTATCTGTGCATTAGTTAAGCATGAATTAATGCATATTAGTGCACATGTATTGTAAAGTGGTACCCAAATATTTAGTCCTGATCGTTGAATATATGTTGGTCTATGCACTCCAAGGAATTAAAACAAACACCTACTGTTGGAAAACTACTGTTGTCCATCTGATGGACAATAAAAATAACTGTTTAGACCTTGAGAATGTGTTTTCATACCTTTTCTTTTGTTGGATGGCCAGAGTGTCTGCAGGCTTCATATCTTCGTAATCAGTCCAGTCAAAGAGCGTCATGTCTAGAGTGGGCATCACCTCCCCCTGAACCTTCCCTCGACCAGACTTCTGAATAAGACAGATTTAAAACATGGTTTTAAACAGGTTTATTACTGAGGTGATCGAATTGAAATCACTTTCTAGCAAGGTGCTAATTCGAAATATATGGCAACTTTGCATTCATTTGCATTACAGGACAACTAATATCTAGGTGTTACATTGGGCAGCAAATTTGTTTTTGAAAATATTTTTTTTCCATTTACCAAATCTCCTTCTTCCACCTTATGCCAAACTATGGAAAGTGTTATCTGCTTTTGATGCAAAAAGCTAGTTCATGCATTTTTGACCTCGAGACCATCTGTAAGGCACTTCAAGCTGGTGCCCCTGAATCCTCCATAAACAAGCTTGAGACTCTAGACTGGCTAACTGTTCAATTAAATGGCTTAGCTTATTTGTATTTAACCAACCTTCCATCACACTACAATACGATATCAAAGTCCACTTAAGAAGAGTAGAGCTTTTTTGCATTTGGCTCCTAAATTCTGGCATAGACTGGGAATGGTCTGAGAACCTCTTTTGTGGGGTTAATAGAGACTGCACTAGTTCCATTTTGGGTTCCGCCTTACTTGCGAAAACTTGACGTCAACTATGGATGACTTACAAGACTGGCAAATTATATCAGTAATCGTCACAATTCACAAGCTGAAATCATCACCTTAATCACCATCTCTTTCTGGTTTAACTTAAATACATATTTTCTTAGAGCTGTATATTATTGTCACATGGACAATGACAGATGGTCTTCATCATTTGTTAATCTTTGTTAATGTTAATTTCAACATTTACTAATACTTTATTAAAATTTTGTTAACATTAGTTAATGCACTGTGAACTAACATTAACAAACAATGAACAACTGGATTTGTATTAACTAACGGTAACAAAGATTAACAAAACAGTAACAAATGTATTGCTCATGGTTAGTTCATGTTAGCTTAATACATTAACTAATGTTTAATAAATGAACATTATTGTAAAGTGTAACCACATTTTCTCCAATTCCTCTCCAGGTTTTTTTTTCTTTACACAAGCTTTACACATATCCATCCAAAGTTGCGAATTAAACCTAAAATTTGGAATATCAACATATGTCAAAATAAACACCCTTTCCATCATATGTGTTCAAGAAATAACACCTTCAGGGGAACTGGTGAAAAGAATCATTAATAAATAAAGAAAATGCGCTGCAACAAGAGAAGCCTGTGACATTTTTCCTTACAAAACCTACATCACAAATGACTTGTGCCTCATGCAATACCCCTAATGAATGGCTGCTCTTAAAACCATAAATGACTTGTGCCTCATGCAATACCCCGATGAATGGCTGCTTATGTGGGGTTAAAGAGATTAAAGGAAATGTAATGCTAGATTCCCTATTTATTTGAAACCAAATACTTTGTAACACAAACTGTTTACAACAGCCTCTGAATCAACTCTGGGTCGAACCTTGTTAAATTTGCGACATCATAACTTTTTTTCCAGTATAGCAAAAAAATCGGGAACATTACTTCTATGTGGCTCGTGTCTGAAGTTCATTTGAGAAAAGTTTAGACAATTTTGGACAAATTTTGAAGGAGAAGCAGCAAAATAACTGTTTTACATTCGCTCCAATATGGTGGCCAGTCACATTGTTGAAAAATAACATATGAGGTATTGTTGAAACTGGCATAACCCAAGGAATATATTGACATAAAGAAATCAAATTTCAAGCAATCTTAGCAAAAGTTATAAGCGTTTTTTTTTTTTTTTTTTTTTTAAACACAATGATATCTCTGGAACACTAGGTGGTGCTGTGATCAAAAATTCAAAATGGCAGACACGTGGTACATCCCTTCATGACCCGAGTATCCGATGTCGATATCCACTGATTCGGCATGATGCAAGGAATTATATACCCCATAGATACCACAATTATGATTTTCTGAGAAAGTGTTGCAAAGTTATTGACCAAAATAGCAATTTTGCATATCTCAAAATTGAGATGACACTGTTCCCAACTTTGGCATGGAAAACTCAGAACATGCTCCCTTCGTCTTCTGGAATAAACTGCTATTATTTGGATTTGCTTGCCTTCATTAACTCTTTTGAACTTGCCTCACGCAGCATCGTGACAGAATTAAAAAAAAAATTCTGTTTTCGTGTTCAGTGTTTTTTTTTTCGTCTTTCATCCCTGCATTCTACATGGACTGGGAGGCAGTAAGACTCATGTGCCTTGAGCAGGGAGAACGCTCCCTCGAGGAACACTTGGAAGTGTTTTTGGATCTCGCCCATCAGACCACCTTCCCGGGTGCTGGCGTCCTGCGGATCTGCATTCACCTGATTCCACCGCATTATGGGAGGTGGGCGCCATCTTTATAGGCACAATCTCTGTTTACCTTCAGGATAATAGTGGGTGTTTGGCAAAAACGAGGCAAAATCAAAAAAGAACGGAAGAAATGGAGATTAAAGAAAAAGACAAGGACCCTACTGGGATCAACTAAATGCCACTGCCAAAAAAAACGTTATTTGGACAATCTATTCGCGATAAACAACATTTGATACTTTTGGTGTTTTGGTGTTCGAAGCCTATAATAAGTTGATTACTATTGTACTATTGTAGTGTTTTACCTGAAAAGCAGCTCTTGTAGTTAATGTTAAGTTGCTATTTTCAGCATATGTTAAGTTGGTTAAGCTTCCTTTTACAGTACAGTACTTACAGGGTACTTACAGTGCACTTACCTAGAAAGTACTGGCTAATATAAGGTAAGTACATGGAACAGGGTTAGGTTTAGGGGTAGGTTCAGGGTTCAGTACTAGCTATTACCCAGTAATTGTAGTTACTAAAATAAGTACATTGTATTTACATGGGTAACTGGACTGTAAAAGGAAGCGGTACCGTTACAGTTTTCATAGGTTGTGCAGAGAAAAATGTTACATTACTTTGCCACAAGATGTGGTAACTTGTTAAATACAACTGTGCTTTAATGCCATCATTTAATGTTGA